>JAVJAQ010000699.1:867921-1115355 GCA_032362365.1 Zygogramma bicolorata
GATGAACATCCCATTTTCAATGGAACATTTTATGCACCAACTTGGTAAATTCCACTTCAACTCAAGAAATCCAACGCTTCGAAGTGAAAGTGAACATCACTTTCATGCATACACTAATTATAGAACGAATGACAATACAACAAGAACCCTAGGAGCCATTTTGAAACATCTCCCTTTCATCACATTCATGATTAATTCGCGTACGTAGCATAAAATACACATATTCCCTTGGTGGGAATTTCAAAGTTGAAGTGAAAGTGAAAACTAAAGTTGAAATCAATGTTGCATAAATCTTCTCTGAGAATTCCTTTTCGCAATCCGATTTTTCGTGCAATAATTGAGTTGTTGAAAATGATGCATTGGATATCGCACTGATTCATTTTTGATAGTTTTGGGGTCCAATAAGTATGCATAAGTTCTTGTAATACGATAATATTGAAATAACAGTGTTTGCAACTTGTGCGCGAATTTTTCGACCAATTCCAATATATGGAGAGTATTATGAGGAATTATCTATTCTTTGAGTTTTCAAGCAACAACAATCTGAAAGAATGGAAATGTTTACGAGGGCAGACTTCATGTCATTCCTGATGAGTTGCTGCAGTGGTAAGCACCACTAAAAATTGTTCAATATAAAAAATACACGAACTGATATTTATAAAAAGTACTTACTTCTGTTGAAGTTTCATGAATCAAATCCGTTTTCATTATTTCTAGAATTCAATGTTTCGAATATTTCGTCAGAGATGTGATTCAACATAGTAGTTTATCCACAACAAAAATTATTTTCAACCAATGATAGCTATGAGGAAAAATAATTATAGTTGATACGTTTTTATTCTTTGAATTGCATATTTTCTGAGTTACTTCAAAAAAATATCCAGAAATAATTGCGAATTTTGTATTTGTCAATTTCGATTTTTCTGAAAATAGCAAAAGTTCTTCGGATTGTATTGTTTGATATTTTCATTAAGTACATCTTTCCGTACTCATTTCCACTAATACCTTTCCTACGTCGAATAACAGCCCTATTTGAATGGATTCGGCCCAAATTCTCCTGGATTATTTCCAGTCCTTGAGCTCAGGGTATTTCAGTTCGTGGCCATTGTACTCCGGTAGCCAGTGCTGTAAAGTAAAATACGTTCCATGTCTTGTAGAGCTGATTATTTTCGATAACATAGCGAACGTTTGACACACACTGCGGGATCGGGTGGCTTTGATGAGATTCGATCGGGAAAAGATGATGGTGACATGCCGTAAAACGTGTTCTGTGAACCTAGGTTCGAAATGATTTCGGGATATTTCAGTGAGCTGCGCGAGAAAAACATATAACCGCTTCATATTTTGAGAAGCAACTCATGAAACGAAGAGAGATTGTTCCGTCTCTGAGATATTTATGTTATCACAGCATTGGAAATTAAGCCTATATTGTAGTTGAGTGAATGGCTTTTTTTTCTGCTTCATCAATAAGTACATACGAAATAGGTTGAGAAATAGTCACGACTCGAGCATACAGCTTACGATTTTCCTCACTCAAATGTATGAGAATATCTGAGACGTACTCACGTGAAAAATAAAATGGCACCAGATCGTTGGTTGTGAAAAAAACTATTCGGGTGGTGTAAAGGAATCCATATATGTAATGCTGTCATTACTAACGTCATTGAAGGTTGGGAAGTGTCACATTACACACCTCTACTTCCCGCCCTCATTTTATCTATTCTAGACTTTATCTGTCATTTATTGACTTTTTCTGACATTTATTTATATTGGTGACAATTGTAGATCCAGTAGTGATTATTCTGAGAAAACCACGTTCTTGGTAATTTGTTGTTAAACGTAATATTTTAGATATGTTCAGAACGAAACAGAGATTTATTAATTTCAATCGAAATATGATGGTTGTAAATGAAATAAATACTATACAAACCTCGGTAGGAAGTTTCATTCCTGTCTCGAGATCATAGCTAATTAACCTCAACGCTTTGCGTCTCGGTAAACTAACTGATCTCTCGACAGGATTGAATCACTTCCTAACTTGGTGTGTAATATATTATTCTTGACCTCTTTTGAATCTTCCTAACCTTTTCGTCTTTTATTCAAAACGTCATTTTACTCATCACACACAAGGTTGTTATACAAAACAAGCAACCCTTGAAACGATATTGTAGCGAACAGAAATAGATATTCTATATAACTCGAGGAAAGAAACGAAAAGGAAATTCTTGGAATCATTCCAAGGACTGTATATAACATAGGATTGCCAGATCCCTATACCAGCAACGTTGGCGTGCGTGAACCGCGTCCCTACTACTTTATGACATCACCGCGGACCCGTAGCCGTTGGAATATCGCGGTGTGTGACTGTGAACGCGATGAGACATGACGGTTTTTGTGTTTATACTTCTTCGTGCATCTAGTAAATGAAAGATTTTTTTTACAATGAACATGCCTGGACGTCGTTGCGCTGTTTTTGGTTGTAACAACTGCCGTGTGTCCACAAAACTTACCGGAAAAGACATTGTTTACCACAACTTTCCTAAAGCAAATGATTTCGTATCGGGTACTATACGAAAAGAATGGATAAGACGCTGCAAAAGAGCGGATAAATGGAATCCTGATACCAGTCAAATTTGTTCCGTTCATTTTACTAGCAATGATTACGAAAGAGACCTGAGAAACGAATTATTAGGATTGCCTGTAAGGAAACTGCTTGAAAAAAGTGCTGTACCTAGTTTAAATCTGCCCCAAACCTGTACAACATATGTACCAAAAATTCATCGCGAGAGGCAAGGTATTTAAAAAAGGAAAAGGTGACATGTCACAAAGAAGAAATGGATAAGATTTTCAAAAAGGAGCCCGAAGCTACTTCAGTCGACTTGAACCTTAACATTTCAAGTAAACCATCCTCATTAGCAGGTTCATCTCACATCATCAGCAACGCTTTAACTGCATCAGAAAATAATATATCCATTCAGTATGAAAAGCTCCGCGAAAATTACTCTAAATTATGCAAAAAAATGGAAAGTATGAAGCGAAGATTGAATTTACAAAGAAAACAGCTTGTTTATTATAAAATGAAAAGTAAGAAAAAAAAATCTCCTCAGAAAGAAGAGGCCCTAAATGCATTGAAAAAACTTTTGACAGATAATCAAATTGTCATTCTTTTAAACAAAAAGAAACGCGTGAATTGGACTGTTGCTTTTACTCTTCGTTATCTTAGCAGAAAATGTTATGTATTTTGGCGAACTAAACTAAATTTTCCTTTACCAGCATTGTCCACTTTGAGGAGTTTAAAAATAATCATTACATAGTAATAGGTATGTAAATGTAGTTAACTTCTTTATTACAATTTTTTTTTTCAATAATAAAGAACGTATGTTAAAGTAAGCACCCATTAGGAATTTTATTTAATTGTTCTTTTCTAATGTAGTTTTTGTTCTATTTTCGTGAATAAAGTTTGTACTTTCTTTTAAAAACTTTACTACATCAATTTCTCAATTTGTATTGATTAAATGAACGGAAAATGTTCCAAAGGTAAAACAAAAAATATAAAATGTAATATTCGCTCCGTATGTGTAATGGAGAACGCTTGGAGATCGGTCCGCGGTGACGACGTCACCGAGCGCTACTCGACTGGCGAAAATCTGTAGTCATCCAGCTATCCTATGTTATATACGGTCCTTGGAATCATTCATAGCCTAAAAAACAAAAAAGCGCCTGGTATCGACGGACTCCGTGCCGAAACTATTAAAGAAATAGCAGCAGAAATATCACGTCCACTTGCATGGATAATTAATTTGTGTTTGTCAAACGGAGAAGTACCAGAGGTATTTAAAATGGCCGTAATAAAACCGCTTCATAAAAGCGGGGATAGGATGAGTGTCACCAACTGTAGATCAATTTCTCTCATCTCCAACGTTTCAAAAATATTTGAAAAAGTAATAAAAATAGGAATAGAAACCTAAATACCTAAAATACCTAAAAAAATATAAACTATTATCAGAGAGGCAATACGGTTTCAGGGAGGGTAAATCTACACAGGACGCAATTGCAAGAGTAACATCAGAATTGGGTGATTGTATTGACAAAAAAAAACAGCAATCTGCGTCTTTGTAGATTTGGCGAAAGCCTCCGATACGGTGGATCACAGACAGCTTGGCCACACGCTTGACTGTTTTGGTTTCAGAGGAGTGGTAAGGGACCTGATGAACAGTTACCTGCAAGGAAGAAAACAAATTGTTAATGTTGGTGACAAATATAGCACAATGAGAACAGTTGAATGTGGTGTCCCCCAAGGCACTGTACTAGGCCCATTGTTATTCAACATTCACATCAACGGAACTGACTCACTTTTTAATTAAACACGTATAATGGACATTCATCAATTATTCTGTAAAAACATACTCGTGAGACAATATAACAATAGACATGAAGTAGTTACCATCGACCATTCATATAGAACTAGATTTAAAGAAAGTCATGTTTATGTGCCAAGAGCTGAAAAATGTTTAATGCAAAGATGTTATACTTATCTAGGACCTGAACTTTATAATCTGATACCTGCTGAAATAAAAAAAATAATACGAACAGTTTATTCAAAAAATTACTGAGCGAATAGATTCTTTCAAAATCTCGTACAGATTTACACAAACTGATACATTCTTAAATGAATATGTGAAGAAGATATGTTTGCTACTGATATTCAATTCATATTTTTTACTGTGATCATGGAAACTAAACCCGAGAACATTCGTTCTGTGAACTGTAGTACCACTGCAATCATAAATAAGATGAAGACTACGCACAGGTTTTGCCTCCTGTAGACTCTTCAAATTTTCACCTTTAATTTGAGTGTATATGATGACTGATCAAATGTATTCTAGGAAATCCGTATTCAAAATTCTTATCTTTACCAATAATCTACCAATTGTAATTCTACTAGTGTTTTTACTTAATGTTCAGTATTGTATTAATCTTTAGTGTTAGTTTTATACAAAACTCATCCCACGCACGGAGTTACTCTTCTGTGGGAACTCCATATTTATTCACTATATGACTGATGTATTCATGTAAAACTCCTCTGGAGTGAATAAATATTATTATTATTATCAAAAAAAAATATATGGGTATCCATTTTCTCCATCGAAACTCCAATTATCTTCAATAACTGAAGCATCATTCAAATTTCAAAAATTGAGCGTCACTTTTCTTTTAGCCATTCTAATACAGGGTCTGACGCTCATCTGACCGGTCCATTTTTATTGTTCAAAAAACTGATATCAATTTTTTTCACCTGAAGGAACTAACCTTGTTGGCGAAACGCGCGTCGAGTGCAAAAATATCATTTTGGTGTTAGGGTAATTGATCTCTAGGAAAAGTTTCATCCTGAAACACAGAATATGGAGTGAAATAAAACAATAAATCAAAATGAAAAAACAACTAATATTGAAGAAAAGCATTGAACACTCATAGGGTTGGTGCTTAAAGTTGTCGCTCGATGATCCGGATCTGATCTATCTGTCGAATGTGTGATTTTTCCACTTTTCACATTTCTTTGCTTGGCTTACTGAATAAGGCCTTGCTCACAAGAAAATTGAGGTCGAACTCTTGTGAGGTGGCTGAGATTTGTGTTTCCCATTGAAAAAAAAAATTGACGTGGCATTTCATTGAATGTTACTATGAAACCCTTCGTGAAATTAATTTGTTATTCAATTGTAATAATAATAATAATAATGATATTTATTAATCCAAAAGTCAGATACTAACATAGGATAAGTCACAAGTTTAGTACTATGCCATTGGGTAGAAGATAAAAACATTTCAGATACATGGGAACAGTTTGTAAAATACCATCGCAAAACAAAATTAACAAAATAATTGATCTAAGTGGTTTACTCGAATTTACAGTTAAAATATTCACACAATTTGTTGAAGGGGTTCAGAATGAGAAGCTCTTTGAACTTATTTCTGAATGATTTGATTGTAAGCGATTTGAGTGAAAGTGGGATTTGGTTGTAGATTTTGATTCCCATAACAACGGGCCCCTGGCTGGTTGTTTGTAGGTTATGGTTTGGGATAATTTCCTGTAGTTTCCTCGTGTAATATGTATGGCTATGATGTTTAGTGAATTATGTATGTTTTTTGTCATGTATGAAGCAAGAAACTTCTAATATATACAAATTGACTACTGTTAACATGCCTAGTTTCCTGAACAGTGGTTTACAAGGGTCCCGATAGTTAGCTGATGTCAGGCATCGTGCTTTTCTTTTTTGGGCTAGTAATACATTTTCGACAGATGTTGATGATCCCCATATTAGGATACCATATCTCAGTCGTGATTCTATTTCACTGTAATGAATAGACTTGATCAAAGGATCAAGGAGATAATCTTCCAGACTATTTATTAGAAATAATTTTTGGCCTAGCAATGATGCTAATTTAGTGCAGTGTACTTGCCATTTCAGGTTATCTTCCAGGTAAAGACCTAGAAATTTCATCACATTAGATTGTCACAGACGCTCCGAGTTCAACCTTATATCATAATCATAATTCATAAGTTCTTGACGTGGTTGAAAGTTAATGAAATTCGTTTTTGTAGGATTCAAGGTAAGATTATTTCCGGCGAACAACATGTATGCCTTTTGTAGTGTGAGATTAGCCTTAGTTTCTGTATTCAATTCATTCAGTCCACTTATCAAGAAGTTGGTATCGTCTGCATATAGTGTAACATTTGACTCACCAATACAGAACGGTAGATCATTAGTATATAATATAAAGAGTATGGCGCCTAATATTACCCCTGTGGTACCCCGATATTGATGGTAGTTGTTTCAGATCTGACCTTTTTATTATCATTATGACCACTATTAATTTCAACGTATTGTTTCCTATTCTTGAGGTATGATTCAAACCAGTTATATGGAATGCTATGAACTCCATACTTCTCCAATTTGTATAAGAGCAGGTCGTGTTTGACACAATCAAAGGCTTTGCTTAGGTCGCAAAATATTCCTAGTGGATACTTTTTGTTTTCAAAGCTTTCAATAATTTTATTGTAGAAATTCAATGTTGCTTCAACTGTGGATTTGTTTTTACGAAAACCAAATTGTACATCATTGAATATTTTAAATTTATTCATAAATGGTAAGAGACGGTTAAGCATTGCATATTCGAATAATTTGGGGATTGAGGATAAGAGTGCGATTGGTCTGTGATCATCCATAGTACTTTTATCGTATTGTTCTTACGAAAACCAAATTGTACATCATTGAATATTTTAAATTTATTCATAAATGGTAAGAGACGGTTAAGCATTGCATATTCGAATAATTTGGAGATTGAGGATAAGAGTGCGATTGGTCTGTAATCATCCATAGTACTTTTATCATTCTTTTCATATATGGGTTTTATAATCGCATTTTTGAGTTTTTCTGGAAAAATGCCAGTGTTCATGGATTCATTTATAACATGACCTATCGGATCTACCAGTAAATGTTTATATTCCTTGAGAATAACATTGGACATACCACAGATACCAAAGGATTTTTCATTTTTTAGGCCGTTGAATAAATCTAAAATTGAAAAATGGCTTAAGGCTTTCGCGGTCGAGGTTATTAGTATAACTACTTCTCTTCGGGCTTGAAGGCCGTCGTTCTTTGGAATTTCTTCCTGACGTTTCGCTAGCGCGAGTGGCCAGCTTCTTCACAGGCTTACTCATCTCCGATAACTGAACATTTCGATTTCTCAAGGCGTATTTATATCGATGCAGGTAGTCTGGAGTGTTAATTACTTCTCGGGTTCGGGGAATAATCATCATTATTAGTTGCCGCACTACCTGCTGTGATTTTATTGGTTATTCTTGATTTCCTCAGAATGGGATTCCAAATTCTGTTTAGATTCAACGCTTCTTCCTTTCTGTTAAAATTGTCCGCATGTTTTTGGATCTCTATTGCCTCCCGTACCAGTCGGCTATGGTAACCCTGGTTGGGAGCAATCAGTTTTGCGTTTTCGAACAGAATCCTATGGTCACCCTCACTCAGTGCGTGTTCCGCCACCGCCGATTTGTCGGTTTGCCCCAGCCTGCAGTTCCTTTGATGCTCTTTGAGCCTTGTACCCATGGATCTTTTCGTGGTACCGATGTAAACCTTCCCACAGGTGCACGGTATGCGATAAACCCCTGCCGCTGACAGTGGGTCTCTTTTGTCTTTAGCCACAGGTCGGCCATTTCGTCAAATAATTTCAATATTAAGTTTTTTCACGTAATATATATTAGTGGAGAAAATAGTTCGAAGCAGGTGGAAGAAGGTGTAAAGTTGGTGGGTGACGTTCTATGAAATCACTTCGGTGTTTGTGAATATCATAGTATACAAACCTTGGCAAAAGATAAATTTTTTTTTCGAGAAATAGCTTACTTCGACTTCCAGTCTATACTTTTCTGTAAGATGGTTGAAAACGATGGTGTATCTACTGATTCGATATTGTTCAGTATTTCTTGGCGAAAAAGAATCGACGATTGTGATAGCTTCCTAATATTTTCATAGGTGGCGTTATATTAGCATACTGACGTAAGTTTGATGTTATTATTGTCAATCTTTGTTCGAATTTTTGTTGATATCACTTTATTGAATATTATCTGATATTATTATTATTTTCAGATATTGAGATTGAAAATTGCAAGACTGGGTGCTCCTAGAGCATTATACATTGTGTAAAATCATCTAAAAACTAAGTACTCCAGTGAATTGACTTAGTTTACGATGTGATGCTACTGAATGGGATGTATATGGATTTCAACGTTGAAAGAATATTTAGGACAATATGAGAAACACATTTAATTTCTACCCACCTTTCATGTGGTAAATTATTGTCTTCAAAGACAATGAAGCCAGATGATTCATGAAATTCTTCTCTTTCTCACAGAGAATCCATACATATTTTCATTCGTATTTGCAATGTTTCAATATAAAAGCCTTCAAATCACATTCATTGAAAGTGATAGAAAAATATCATTTGTATGCATTCATAAATTGTTTTCAACTTGAGCGAAAGTCCAGTTATGTCGACGAGGAAACATATATACCTTAAATCTTATCAGTTGAAGATTGAAAAAGGAGTGATCCGTATTTTGAACCACTGAACCGAGACACTGTGTCTATCAATTTCAGTATACTAGCTTTGTATATAGACTTTATAGCATATCAAAAAAAAAGGAAACTCTCATTCTGAAGTGAACGAATCAAGTATGTGTTCTCTGGAATGAATTTTAGTGTTACAAACGGAAATAGAAACATCAGAAAGTAGCAGTTGACAGTGACATGTTGTTAAAAGTACATTTCCACGTTACATACGCATTTTCCGAAATGCATTCGATTGGCTGTCACGGCTGTCAAAATCTCACTAGCTAAATAATAAACAGTACTGCAAAATTCGCTTGCATATTCCTGTCTAGTGGAAATTACGCTTCATATTATAAATGACGGAACGCCATCTTCAATAGCAAACTGAAGATTTTATGATCTCAGAAATCAAGCAATCACTTTTCGCCAAGTTTATCCCAAAACTATACAGGTATAGGTCGATACACCAGGGTTTCTAGACATCTTACTTCTCTGTAAAGAGAATTATGTACTTTTCATACTTTATTCTAAACAATTTTGTTTTATATTTATGATCAACAACCGCTACAGGGATGTGGCTCAATAGATTTCAATATATGTAGGACTACTGTTCTCTACCAAAACTTGTTTCTGTAATCCGTGGGCCTATGTTAATTATTTCGGGACGGAGAACTTGATATTTTTGTTTCTCCAATATAGAAACCTTTATATAAATTTGCTACATGAATAACAGCTATAACTGATGTGAGCCCAATAGAATGTTCCCCATCAGTTTTTGAATCACATTTATTGGAACTCTCCAATCATTGGAATTATCCTAAAACTTACTCGCGCGAAATCTCCGAACCCTTTCATCAGAATAAATTAATCTAACGATGCAGCCAAGACGAAATTTTCCAATAGCGCTGAATCTCTGTGAAAATAATGACGTGTTGTAGAAACTCGCAATCAGGACTTCTCTGAAAAAGATATCTGTGAAATGAGAACCAAGGCTGGTAACATTCTTTTGAGAGGCCGTCTCGAAGAGGATTCGTATTACATATCTGCGAATATCTTTGATCTTAATGACTATTCTTTCTTGATTCATTTCGTCTCAGCAATTTCCACTTTTTTTGACAAGAAGGCTGATAGAAGTTCGTGGAAGTGTTATATTTGAATAATTCATGGGTTGTATTTTTTTTTGACTGAAATTAATGTGTGCGTTTCAGTATGCCGTGTTTTCGACACACTTTTTATTATCCAAGTTAGCATTGTCAGGAAAATAAATTGAAACTGTGTCAATCAGTCCATTCCCATGAAATTGAACCCACTAGCTGAATAAAAGGAGATATTAATAACTGGCATAAATACGGGTTCATAACAATCACCCAAATACTATCAAAAATAATTGAAGTAATTGTCACGGATAGGTTGACAAGCTTTCTAGAAAATGGGAAATATCTTCATGAGCAGTAATATGGTTTTCGAACATTCACATCAACATCGCAAGCTGTCACAGAAAAAATTCACTCAATAGCAAAGAATCTGTATGTAGTGATACAGACACGAGCCATTTTATGTGTCTTTATGAAGGCCTTTGACAGTGTCTCACACAACATTCTATTAGAAAAACTATGTATATATGGATGCGTGGACCAGTGCTCCGTCTCATTTAAACATTTGTTTTATCGTACAACAATAAAGTTTCCATGACAACACAGATCAAGTACGGTGTACCTCAGGGTTAACTACTGGGTCCACTGATGTTCATTATATATCTAAATGACTTGCCAACCTTTCTTGATATTGCAGATGTCTTCATGTATGCAGATGACTCGACCTCCTTAATTGGAGCTAGAAATCTAGAAGAGATAGATAGGTAGAATGACCAGTGATACACTGTCAAAAAGTGAAACCTACTTCAATGCAAATATCATGATTTTGAACAGAAGTTAAACAAAACAAATAACATTCATGAGAAATGGAGATGAGATAAGTGATTCATCAGTTAAGATTCTGGGTTTTCATATCGACTTCGACCTAAACTGGAAAAAATATATCGAAGAATTGCAAAAAAACTATCCAAAACACAATTGCTGAAAAGACATCTGCGAGAAATTTTATCAATTGAAGTTTTGAAATATGTGTAGGTATTGTCATCTTGTGTATTGGATTGTTCTATGGGGCACAAATGCAGCATTCCTTTAATTATGTATAACTCAAATAAAAAATGTAAGGATTATGGCCAAGGCTGGTCTGAGACAGCATGCTAAACCGCTATTCTTAGAAATGAAAATTCTGACACTTTCATGTATATATGTAATGGAAGCAATATTGTGGACACATATAACAACAAACATAGGATGTTCGCTGTAACCAATATTCATAATTATTATATTCGAAGCAGGGAAATATATAGACTACCGAGAGCGAACTCTACGAAAACAACTAAGCAAACAGAATACTTCCCAGTAAAACTGTTCAACCTTATGCCAGTGGATTGGAAGGATTACTCAACGAAAAAAATTAAACACTTATTGAAGAAATCATTTGTTGTCAACCCATTATATGATGTTGAGGACATTTTTTCTCACTCATGGGTATTTTAATTGTGATAGTTCATTCTGTATTTTTGTATTCATTTCATCTGACGTTCCCACATGGACTGTTTTGAAACAGTTTCATGAACATTCTGTAGTTTTTGAGGTGGATAAAAATCTTATCTTATCTGAATACATTCATTATGTTCAATCTTCTTGGACTTTTATTGATTTCCAAATTTTGAAACTCTTAGACGCGATTTCTTACTGAGAAATCCATCGATTCAAAGAAACAAAAAAAGTTGTGTAGTTCATGAAAACCCCTTCTAAATTCTGAGTCAGTTAACCACTCATTCCATTTAAAAATGTGTGACCGTTGCTACTTCCAAGTAACACGAATTATTTTGCATGAAAATTTGGCCCCCTCGATATTATATGGGCGTGTTTCTGAATTTTCGCCATAATATTTATTTTTCCGAGTGTTGGGGGGGGAGGGTTCAAATATTCGTTGGGACACGCTGTATATGTATGTCAATGTTGCGAAGGTTTTACACCAAGGCCTTTTGTGAAAACATGATTAATGTGATAACATCTGAAATTCTATTCGTGCTTCGTAAGCCAACTATGTACCCCACTTAATCGACTCACTGAATATGAACTTGTCAATATTCCGTGACGACCTTGTTCGAGTATCAAACTTGCAAGTTCCATCAAGAAACACAATGAACTCGATCCCTGCGTAGCTGTTTCGAGGCACATAGCGCGAGTTCGGCAATCCTGACAACTATTCATTAATAAAACACCCTAATATTATACGTGTGGTGTATCCCTTATGTCTTACAATAGTTATGAGGATCGCTGGATCTCCATAGGATGCGGCTGTGCCACTTTCTGGATGAATGCGCAGCAAAAACTGCTAGGCCGTAGCGGGTAAATGGTTCTACAGGAATGATTTGTGTTGGTATTCAAGATATTTATGTTCGTATGTTGATTCTGTAGAATGACAATGGGCCATGGGGCCGTGTTTGTTCTCATTATTTGCATGATTTCACAGTTGAGTGATTTTATTTGGGGACAACGGTTATGTTCAGAAATCTTTCTTTTTGCTTTGGATGTCCGTGCAGTTATCAGAATTTATTACAATATTGTTATTACCGTATGTCCCGGAAGTCTATAGGAGGGTGTTTCTGAAATTTTTGCTTGGAGGAGTTGATTCATCAAAGATGTTGTTGTTGATATCGGATGGAAACATAACACATCATGTAGATAAAGGTTGCACTTCGGACGATCCATTCAGACATATAATAAAAATGGCTCTTATCGCCCACTTTACATATCAATACAAAGGTGTAAAAGCACGTAATCTCATTTGGAAATAAGCTCCAAAATTATGAAGTGGTTTCCCAAAAATCTGGGATGAAATTCAAAATGTGAGTTGTATGTTCTATGATTCTACAAGAGGAAATGTCACAATGACTGGATATTTTGTTGTAATAAGTACACATCATAATAATTGATGCATTCTCCAATGTCAGTTTTATTACAAAAAAGAAAATATACGAACAAAAAAAAACAGAAATTGACCTAGACTGATGCAAAAATTTAAAAAATGTAAGTTTTATGTTCTATGATTCTACCAGTGGAATTGTCACGATGACTGGATATTTTGTTGTAATAAGTACACATAATAATAATTGATGCATTCATCAATGCCAGTTTTATTACAAAAAAAGAAAATTCACGAACAAAAAAAAACAGAAATTGACCTAGTCTGATGCAAAAATATAAAAAATGTGAGTTTTATGTTCTATGATTCTTCAAGTGGAATTTTCACAATGACTGGATATTTTGTTGTAATAAGTACACATAATAATCGATCCGATAGTTTACTGATTGGTCTTGATTCAAATTTAGACCTATCAGATCGTCGTAAGATCGAATTTCGGATCTGTCTGAATCCAGCCTTATTCGGCAAGCAAAAATATTCCACAAACATTAATCAGTAGGCACACTTGAAGTCTGGCTATGAAACAGAGAAATAGTTTGCTCAGGCCAGCCTCAACTCACCTACACAGTAGGTTATCCTATCACCAATTGATTTTGTAACTCAGAAGCTCATAGAGTTTTTCGAAATAGTTCGAATTTCAGGTGGAAAACACAAATTCTTCAACATTTCAATTAATTTTGTACAATTGTTGCACAAACTTTGGTGATTCCACTTCTCAGTCGGTTGAGTTTAACATTTCATAGGAGTGTTTCTCTTGCCCCTTGACCATTTTATTTCTGATCGAAAAGCACTGTCATCAATCATCATCCACATGGTGACCTATGTTCCAAGTGAATATTTTTTTCCTTTGCCCCATAAATATTTCCCTGACCATCAGAATATTACCCTTTGTCCCCTTTCAATGGGAAGATATTTAAAACAAAATTATTTTATGACCGTTGCCTCTTCTGAGTGAATCATCATTCTTCCTTCTTTTACAGATATTTACTGGAACTACACATTAGGATTTTCTGGGTTTCCCCGTAATTGAAATAGCACAACCGTGAAGTGAAACAGTAAGACGCCCCAGAAAATCAGCCAACCCTTGCCCGCCCAAGACTGGCTTGAATCCCATGTAGCCGGGTATTCAGCTAAGATTGATGAGGTTATTTTCTCCCAGATCTGCCAGGGCAATCTTGGTATTCCTTACCAAAACCCGTGGAAAGACTATTCAGAGCAAAAAAATTCTTCGCTTTTTACTGAAGAAGAATATCGGAAGCGACGATAAAATGACGAAGAGAATCGAAATGAGTGATAAATTGGACTCATAATTGTTGCCTCAATCTAATGCATAATCAGTTGAAGTCGAAACAATGATTTCAGAGTCCACGCTTTCGACATCCAGGAAACCTTTCCAGGAATTTGATATCAAGTTTTATCGCCCTGTACCGGCCAGCTCGCCAATAAGCTGGGGAATACCGTTCGGGCATTTATGGCCGAAGTTTCTTAATTTTTACGGGCCATTTTACGATTATTATTGCCAAGACGTTTCCTGGATATGGAGTGTCTCTTGAGCTTGGCTATATTGCTTCGAGATTGGAATTCCAGAGTTATTAGTGCCAGAAACATTTGATCGAGTGAGGTATGGATCTTCACGATTCTCAGCGTGCGGAGAATCCGGGATTTCTATTGTTATAAATCGTTTAACGAGTGACAACTGTATCTCTTCCATCTTGGATTTTATTGAACGTTCTGAAACAATGGTTAATTATGTGATATAATTGCTGAAGAAACGGAATCGTTTCAACAATTTCGACAAAGATAATAGTGGTACCGTAGATTTTTTTAGTTTTCCTATCATTAAAATAGTAAATAATGTGATATAATTCCGTTAGAAATTCGGAGTACGAATTCACTGAACGGGATAAAAATATTGAAACCAGTAAAGATTTACAATAAAACTTGATCGTCATAGGATCCAGACAATACATGGGTTTGTAGTAGCAGATCTTGTGGCATGCTATCGAACATCGAAAGATAGAGGAAAGTTCGTGCAGTTTTTCTCTATAGCAAAAGAAAGCGATTTGTTGTGTTTTTTCGAAATTTTGCTCGTTTGAGAGGATATTGCTATACAATTTTCGGGATATTTTCCTACCCAAACTCGTTGTAGACAAACGAACACGAATTGTATTATCAAGATGAGCATATTTTTTCGGGCTGTTTGTGCAGTTTTTCCATATAGCAAAATAAAGCGGTTTTTGCCGTTCTTTCGAAACTTTGCTGGTTCAAGCGGACATTGCTGTACAATGTTCATGACATTTTCCAACCCAGATTCGATACAGATGTACGTACACGAATTACATATGAGTCAGATCAAGATGAGCATATTTTTTCTCTGGACTGTTTTTGGCAGTTTTTTATATAACAAAAGAAAGCGGTTTGTGCCATTCATTAGTAGGTGATGCGACATCGTCAGGATTGCGATTCCAAAACCGACGCATATTTCGATTTCATAGTTTATTAGGTCATAGAATAATCGTTTATCATCTGTAGCAGGTAATTTTATATGACTAATTAAATTCATATATTATTCAAAGTACAAAACAATATTAGATGATCCAACGGCTTCCGATATTGTGACTGGCCATTGATACATTTTTCTTTGTAGCAGTATAAATGAAAAGTCTCATTCAGAAAAAAAATTATATTCGATAAAAATGCAACTCTTCATACAAAATAACTTTGGCTAGCAGAGAAGAAAAACGACTCATTGAAATATCAGTTTTCCACAACGAACAATGTAGGCGGTGTCTTCTGGTCGTAACTTCTTCATCTCTTCAATAATATCTTGGTTGAGGCGGGCATTAGATAAACATGAATTTGCAGTATGTCACTTGACATCTACAGGATTGTGATTCCAAAACCGATGTATATTTCGACTCAAAGCACACCTAAGCTGATTCCGATTCAAGCTCAGCTGACTGCTATGATTTTCCATTCTTGATCGTTGGGTTGTGGATTCGACTTAACAATAGATATCAGTTATCGGTTATGATTACAGGAGTGCATAAAAATTACCGATAATTTTGCAAGAAAGCGTGATATCTAAAAATTGCAAGAGTTTATTTTCATATTTAGGCGAAAAATATGAAAATAACCGAAATAACCTAATGCAATTTGTATAAGATATCACGCTTGAATGCAAAATTATCTGGTCATTTTTATGCACGAATGTAATTCATTGGAATATTTCTCGAATAAAGAAATTCTCAAGGAAATGTTATTTTCTGTTCATTTATACTTTCCTCTATGGATTGTATGGAGTACTCACCTAAACGCGAAATGTTTTTCTATTTTTGAAGTCTATCTGACATTTATTTGTGTTGTTTACTGACGTCTAGCAATACGGTTTCAAATATGTTGTTATGGTGACTTGATACAATGCAATTACCGGGAGTAATTACACAAGTGCTTCATAATTACCGATAATTTTCCATGAAAGCATGTTGTCTAAAAACTGCATGAGTTTATTTTATTTTGTCGAAAGAGCCCGACTTCAAAGGAGGAGGGCTCTTTTAGCAAAATATGAAAATTATCAGGTTTATTTTGATGCACGAGTGTAATTCGGTTGGATATTTCCGGAGTTAAAACAACGACGTTTAAAATTCAGTATTTATGCCTGTCAAGATGACAAATTTACATTTCAACAATCGTTATTATAGATACACGGACCGAGCGGGTATTTTTCGATACCTACCGGGTATTTATCAGCCCGAAAATGTCCCGCCGGGAATTTATCGCTGTAATTGATCGAAAATGTCCCGCTTCATAAGGGAATTTTTAACATACGATGGAAATATCCGCTGTAAGGTTTCGATAATTGCATTGCTCTCATGGGACATTTTATATATGAGGGAAATATTCCTAAACATCAAACTGATATAACTTCACCTGTCGCGCATTTCGGCAACAAGCTCTGAAGATCTCAAGATGTTCAGTTTGCTATTTATATTTCAGATATGAGTACATTTATTTATGCTTAAATGAAACAACTTGCATTTCATGTTTGTATGAAGACAGATCAGAATTGTGACGTTTCAACAAGGTTGTCCCTGGTACAAGTAACCTTGTGTGGATATGAAATCATAACGATTTAGTTGATTCACGGGTGGGAATGAAAAAAGTGAATTATTTCCACTTGTGTTTTTTGTTCTGTTGATTATTCACTTTGTGAATACTTTTTAAACTTTGAAACGTCAACTTGGGGGCATGGCCCAGCTCTTCAGGTTGACTGACTGTCATTCGATATCTGAAGTTAAGCAACGCCGAGCGCAGTTAGTACTTGGATGGGTGACCATACAGGGAAATACCGTGTCGAAAGCCCGTACAGCTGCAGCGAAGTAGCATATCATAGCTCGCAGACAATATATCAATGAGCACAAGATATATTGAGGATATGCCGTCCTTCATAGGAGACGTTAAGCCGTCGGTCCCGAGTCCATGGATGTTGGGCTCGTTAAAGATCCCTACCTCTGGTTGGAATACCAGAGGGTTCGGCAAAATTTCCGGTTGGGGGAAGTGTGCTCACCGGCGTCGGTGATTGGCGTTGGTAGCGGAAATAGGCCGACGTTAAATAAAAAATAATAGAATAGAATAGAACGTCAACTTGGTGAAGTTTGATTATATGATTCCTCGCATATTAACGGTGTGCATAATTTACCCTTTTATGTGAACCTAAGCTTAATACTTCTCCAATGTCACCCCATCCAAAACGATAACACAACTTGACATTCGGATCCCGCTGAAATCAGTGAATGGAAAACTCTCAATCTATACAATGTTCATCCAGGAATTTATGTTATTTGCCTCTCCGATCAGGGCATTTTTTTTATCGTCCTCCACGGTCCAACTCATAACAGAATAATTTAGGGAGAAAATCCCCGTTGATTTTTGGTGCGGTTGGCTTCATAGTGGAAATGGAACGAAAAAGCGTCGATATATCACAATTTGATACGTAGCTCAAACACGATAAAACCTCGGAATAAAAAAGTACACAGAATTTGTACACCGAGCTGGCCAATGAATCAATCCCGTTTGACAAGCACTGATTAGACCAACACTCCCAATCTTCGCTGCAAATACCATAGTTCCGCACAGGGTGATGCCAATAATGGTGTTTGCTCGGGCAGATTCATCGAACTGAATTGGGGCAATTTTTTTTGCGACCTCTGATACAACAGATACCGTTTGTACAAACGGGTGACACATCAAGGAAAAAAAAGGGATCGAATTGTCCAGCATGGTCTAGTTTTATAGTTGATTTAGGAATGTACCATTTTCTGTCCTAAGCGTTGATAATAACCTACCAAGGAATTTCAGATCGATGCATGTCGAGAAAAAAAAAAAACAAAAAATGTTGATTACCAAAACCATCCATACCATCCATGAACTTTCTGAAAATAGTCGAAATTTTCAATACGTGTCTTCATCATTGATTAAACTCAATTATCTACCGTATTCCGTTTAATTCTACATGGCGATTGAAGTCCATATTATTTTTGAGGCATCCATATATTTATTTTATATTATTCTGGAACCAAAATTCTCTTGTGGAGCAGACGGAATACCGAAATTTATTACTGAGAGCTGTATAAACGTTTTGGCTGAACCACTATTAGAAATCATCAATTTATCTTTGGAACTCTGTTATTATCCGACATGTAAACCCAATATCTGCCTAATCTTCAGAAATGGATGAAAAAAAAAGTTTCCACAATTATAGACCTGAATCTCTTATTTATGGTTTTAAATTTTTATTTTTAAATGCTCGTGTATGAAGATATATACAGCAAAATCGAGTCGCTCCTTCCACTTGAACAGCATGGTTTTATAAGGGGTTGTTGCTTCACCCAGTACACTGCAGAGGCTCTGGATGAGAGGCAGCAGGTGGATGTTGTTTTTACCGACTTCCATAAAGCCTTTGATAAAATTAGTCACTCTATAATCTTAGAGAAAATGAGATTTTTCGACCTCAGTAACACATTGGTGAAGTTTTTTGACTGTTACTCAAGTGGAAGGACACAATATGTACAATATAACGGATATAAATCGTTCGAAGCCATTCCAGGAGTGCCACAAGGATCCAACTTGAGACCAATTATATTTTGAATAGTATTCAACGACAGAACAAGCGTGCTAAATGTTTAATACAAACTGTTTGCAGATGATATGAAGCTCTACTTCACCATAAACTATACAAGAAATTCCCAGATACTTCAAAATAATCTGAATATCTTACGAAATTGGTATAATAAGAAGCTTCTACTCTTGAATTTATCTGAATGTTCACTATTGACCATCACTCGAAAACGAGATCCAATACTGCTTGATTATAAGTTAAGCAATGCCGCATAAACAGATCTGAATATGTCGAAGACCTAGGAAAATTTGCAGATCAAAAACTCATCTTTAATAATCATATTCAAAAAATACCGCATCAGCTTTGGAGATGTTAGGATTTATAAGAAGAACGGAAAATATTTAGAAACCCTGATACTGTCAAATCATTCATCATTCATTATTAAGAAGTGAATTAGAATATGCATCATTGATTTGGTCAGTCATATAAATGACATCGCGCAAGTATGGAAAGCGTTCATCAAGTATGTCGACAGATGGAGTATACTCTGCTAAAGACGTAAATATTCAGTTACTCCTATCCAACGTTCATATATAGGAAAGTTACGAAATGTCACGAGTTTATAGGCGAAGGGGTACCTGGGGATAGGGGCAGGGTTTGGGGAAATCGAATTTGGCAATTCTGGGGTAAATTGGGTAAATTAAAAATCTCTATAGGTGGCATAACCCCATAGAACCAAAGATAAACAGAAAAAGTGCAAAGAAATTGTCACAGAACACATAAACATATATGTTTTATGTGGCTGTTTCATGATTGTCTCTGTCTATTGGTGTCTTTGTTACTCTGTTGTAAAAGTGCATACCTGACCCTGCGTAGCGTTTTGTGTATTCTGTCTCGTCTTTGTGGAGTTCAGGGAATCATTTTTTAAGTATTTCAAGTCGTTTGTTCAATTTTCATTAGTGTAAGGAGTTTCTCAGAGTAAAATTTCACTAGCTTTAAAGTGTTTCTATCAGGATAAGTTGGTGGTGTTTTTTCTTGGGTGTTTGTTCGTTTTAGTTATTGTGTTGTATAAAAAACTTTTTGATTAGTTATTATACCGGGAAACAAGTGCTGTGTAACAGGCTGTTTGAACACTTGGGGAACGCTATTAAGCTCAAGTAGAGCCTTAAGTTTTCACTCATTTATGCCAGAACAATTTTCCAAAGAAAAACTTTCATTGGAAAATTGATCTTAGATATTTTTGACACAAGCACTAACCGCTACACTAACTTCAAATCAAATTGAATGTTTTTTCGACTAGAAAATAACACTGGTTCTAACTTCCATAATGTAAACTATATTCACTCATATTGAACTTGTTATAATAGGCTAAACAGCTCCAATTGAATGATAATACTTGAAAAAAAATTAATTGAAATATGTGAAAAAATGTAAATGAGATATATGTCCAAAAAAGTCATAAAGTGAATGAATCTTGATCCTGGTTATTGCGAGAGGAATTTCTCTTTACCTTTCCACTGCCACAATTCAACTGACAATACTTGATTTTTTTTTCATATATTGAATATATCAGGAACTGACAACTAATGATTTATGCAGCAGTTTTGAGTTATGAGAAGTTCAGCCTTCACTAGGAACGTTTAAGCACTAGTCCTAATAAATTTGGGTAATTCCCATCTCTTATTACTCAAAACTGCTGCATAATCCGATGTTACATTTGAATGATTACATCAGTTTCTTTAGTAATGCTATTTTCAAATACACTACATGATTTCATTCACGAATGATCTTGGTATGTATGAATGTATAAGTTCATTTGGATTCCTATATTCCTATATAGGTTTTTTGTTCGGGAGGTCAAAATACGTAAGTTCCACCAAAAAAATTTCATTTTCGAGGTGGAGCCCGATTAACGGAATTTTACCAAATTTAACACTATACATCAGAAGACGTAGATAACGTTCAAAGTATAATACAAAGCACAAACATTTTCTTGGCCTCGGAAAAAGATCCTGAACGACTGGTAAACCCAAATACTTTCCATTTCATATAGGAGTAATTATCATACTCTGGCACTTTCTTGCTGCATGAGGAACAGTCCCACTTTTTTTTAAAACACAGGTATTCTTTTCGGAATACCGGAACCATACACAGTCATCAATTTTTCATTTGCTTTCGTTTTCAATTTTCACATATATCGAGATATCGAGTTGCATTGTCTGTCAAACCAAACACAAACACGAAGAGTAAGTATATACACACTTTTTCTCAACTGACAATCAGTATTGAACACCATAAAGTTAGATTTTCAATATACCTATCCAGGTTGAATATGACAAACGCCAGAGGAGGATAACAAACATGTGTATTTTCCTGTTCAAATTAGTCAATGGCTCTATCAAATGTAACTTTCTTCCAGAACTGATTTCCTAGTTACAAAAACAAAAATCGAACATATTGTTGTACACTTGTCCAATTTTTTTATTATTAAAATGCTTCTTCTCGAAATTGGACTTTGCACTCTAAAAAAATTCACATCCATTTTGAGACGGACTTATGAAGGGAGTTTCTCATATACATTTTCTGTGATATTGATTTTATAACCTGTGGCAAACTGAATTTCTGTTAAAGTGATAACTTTGTACCACTCCATAATTAATTGACATTTTCTACCATCAACCCATTTTCATGAACTGTACTATTCTGTTGTATACATGAATATGTACATTTTTTCATTCAATTAAATTGTTAAATTGATCTCTATAAATCTATTTATTCGATTTGATAACGTTGTATTTTATTATACATATAGGTATATTATTTATGTGCTGAGATCTATTACCAGTAAGTCTATCCATTGTATGCTCATCATCTAATTTGAAAGAGTTGTGTAAGTTAATGCGGCCCTATCAATGGACTCTGTCTGTCTGTTGGGCCTGGTTTTATGAATTATTTTAGTTGTCTGATAAATAAATGAATAAAACTGTATTTTATACTCTCAAGTATATGTTGATATATTCACTTTTATTTGCCTCAGTAAATGCAAAATAAGTTTCCACTCTTCTTGTCTAGGTGAAGAAATAATCTTCTTCTGATGTCACCGGCAGTAAATATATACAACATAACCATAGTGATAATGATTTCATTTCGACGGGAGAAAAACATCCACTTCAATTTTTATTGTCAGACCAGATTGTGATTCATTTTCGATGCTTGAAAAAATATTATTTCATGGAGTTGAATGAAACACTGAAAAAGAAGCCTATGCTCCGTGGACTGACGAAAATTGAATTTTTGTCTTGAGAGCTTGAGACTTGAAAAATTTTCAAAAAGTTTTTCATTTATATTGAGGTAGAACGGATACTTTCAGAGACTGAATAATATTTTTATTTCTCATTTGAAAATATTGTGAATATGAACCTGTTTGAATAAGAAAATAACCGAGCCGGCCCAATCCTAATGGGAAAGTTTAGGTACTAGTGAGGTGTCTATAAACCATTGTCATTCTTTACAAATCATTTTCGATCTTCTAGTTGTTAACAAACTAACACCACAACAGCGACACATAATTCTCCAGCTAATTTCCACTGGGAATGGGGCAAATGAACTTGGAGTTGGTTCAATGTTCCGCGAAGAATATTTCCATTTTCATTAATTTTTTTACCCTTCGCTGACTCCATTTCATTTCTATTCCAACATCCCGATAAAAATTGGCCCACTTATCCCCGTTACTCTTTGTTAACCTATTCCATTTATCCCATCAGCCAGCCATCAGATTTTCGCAACAAATCAAACGATTCAGACGTTTACAATTTTGTTTTTGCTGATGTAGACTTTTCAACCCTAACTAGGTTTATTGGACGAAAAAAACTGTAGCTGTTTTATCTCATCCCGATTCCGCTCAAGGATAATATGAATTGGAAATAAAGGACTAACCCTTGCGAAATGGAAAAATATCAGATCTGTTTGCCTTCGATGTTCACAAATCCCATGCCGCTTATGTTGATTTAGGTTATTTGTCTGAAATGGATAGAGATACTCCTGAGAGCAGAAAACAATGTCGGAATTGTATGAGAATATGGCATACGAATATGATATCCGTTTTTGAATATATTGGCTTCTGTATCTAATCTGAAAAAGGCTATGAACAATTTTTGAAATTACGAATCATGCTGTAATCATTTCAATAATAATAATTGCCAAATTCTCCTGCAATTCATCTCGCTAGGTAACGTTGCAACCGTGGTCCCAACTAGGAAAACCTCGTCAAAAATAGAAAAATCCGAACAAACAGTTTTCACGAAAGGATCGGATAGATGATAAAAATTAGAAAGTTTAAGTTTTTGATAAAGACTCCAGCATAAGAGTCGAAACGCATTGCTGACTCTTTGGCCAGGATGGCGGCTGGAATGAACATTTTGGGACCAGGTGACACCCATGGCTTGACGACTTCGACAATTGTGGAACTAGCCAAACGTTACACCCATACTCAAACCCTCAAAAGATGGGATGAAACCAAAGGATGCAGTTTTGCCAGGATCACCCTGGGCGACCCTGAGAAGCTGGATCCAAATAAATATTTGGCGACGACCAGGAAGAACCTACGTTTGATAGTGGGATTTCTGACTGGACACTGTCAACTAAGGAAACACCTCCATATTATGGGGCTAGTGGACACACCTCTATGCAGGATGTGTGAACAGGAAGATGAAATTGTCAGGCATGTCTTATACGAATGTCTGGAGCTATCGTCGATAAGAGAGTGTGTGTTCGGTGAGTCTTGGCCTACACCTGCCGATATTAAGGAGATGTCCCCTGGTGACCTGTCCTCCTTCCTGGATAAGGCAGGATGGACAATGTCCTAGGAGGGCGACTCCTTGGGAGGATGTACAATGGGCCATATTGTGGCCTAAGTGCTGTGGGTCTATACTCACCCTCCCTACTCTACAGATACAGAACAGTCGAAACGTCGAACAAATCAACAACTCGCAGGCGAATTAATACCCTAAAGGACTATTTTCAAAATTCCAGCGTCCGTGAAACATTCATCTTCATTACCACACCTTGGCGGGAAGGGAGAAAAGCGGAGAGGGAGCTGATCTACCAATGCTGGTTGACCTATGAAATCACAATTGATTTATCAATAGTTGGACCGAATTGTGAGAGCAGTATGTTACTCAAACGCAGGGCTTACTGTCGAAGTTGATATTGTTAATCAGCAAATTGTTCATTACCATTAGAATTTTGATTCTCAAATTATGATTTTGTGATGATAAAAGGTGTTATATTATAGATATGAGGTGGTTGGGTCATTGAACCAACTCCAAGCTACGTAGATTATTTTTTATATATTTCACAGCTATAAGAATGGACTATCAGAAAAAATCAAATTAAATTGGTGATATGAAAATTCCACATTCTTCCATGAATTCACTAATTCAGTGAGTCGAAAAGTAGCATATACTACTATGTACTGCAAGGATTGAGTGAAGAAATAACGGAATCAGCCTATCATCCTTCCAATATGGCATATTTGGTAGCAACTTGCTGCCTTCAAGAACAGTAAACGGAAATGGATTGAATGTATTGGCAGAAAATAACGAAGTTAAACAAGTGAATTTACGTTTGATGACATTTTATCTATTAATATATAATATTATAATATATATAATTATTTTTTCCATTGTAGAGATCAGTTGCGGATCTAGTAGTGAATTCAGGAGGGGAAGATCGGTTTGAATATATTTCCAGCATATATATATATATATATATATATATATATATATATATATATATATATATATATATATATATATATATATATAGAATAACAATTTCGTGACTGGTTCGAGTATAGGTCTTGCTGTAGTGAGGTTGCAGTAAAATTGTCATTTCATTTCATTCATGTATTTTCTGTTTGTTCTGATCCAATTTCATTTCAATCTCACGTTAGTAAGTACTCCATTTATGAAATAACTTATATATATTGTAACCAACCATTTTATAGTTGTCCCGAAGAAGGTAATAAACATTACCGAAAGCTCGGCGTTTTCTTTGTATATATATATATATATATATATATATATATATATATATATATATATAGTAAATCCATTTAACTATGAGGTAAAAATTCGCCTGGTAATGATAATGAATATAGTTGAAATTTCATTTTATTATAAATTGAAAAAAAAAATGGTTTTGAGAGTAAATGGGATTATCAACAACATTTATACTGAAAGTTGAACAAATCTAAATCCTACCGTGATCTTACGACATCAATTTGGAACTTTTCAAAATAATTTCCACTGGTATAGCAAAATACAGTATTTTTGTAGAGAGAGAAGGAGTTATTGAAAAAGCATTGATACCTAGTGGGCAGTTATCTTGAAGATCCCAAGAGGCAAGGAATGAGGATATCAAAAAGTATCGCTTGTCTTTTTCCAGAAAATCTTCAAGAGTGAAAACAATGGAAGGTGTTTTCAATAGACTACTTTCTTCTTCTGATCCTTACATTTCGAGCCTCAAAGAGTTTCCAGAGAAAAACTTGATTTAATTTTTACCGGAAACATTACAATTGTTTATAGCTAGCGGTTCTCAAAATAAATCATATGTTTTTCATATTTGGCAACATTCAATCGAGAAATTCGGAGAAACGATAGCTGTTGAACTAGATATTTCAAAAGCGTTTAATCGAGTTTGTCATCGGGGTCTCCTTTCTAAACTGCCGTCTTATAGTTTGCCTCTTCAGTTGTGTGCTTTGTTGAAGAGTTTCTTGTCTGATAGGTCTCTGTATGTGGTTGTTGATGGAGTATCATCTGATAACATTCTCCCAATAAATGAAGGTGTTCCACAGGGTTCAGTTCTGGCGCCCACTTTGTTTCTCCTTCATATCAATGATTTGCTCGAGAAAACATCTTGTTCAATACATTGTTTTGCGGACGACAGTACTCCTCATACCAGTTTCTCTTCCAGAGTCCCCATACCAGCTCGAGAAATAAAAATTTAATGAAAAATTCACGTCAATAAAATTAACGACGACTTGGTAAAAATAATGGAATGGGGTACCATGAACTGCTGCGAAAACCCAGGCATGTCTCTCATCAAGAAAAGCCGATCTATCATCGTCTAATATTCAGATGTCAGGCGTAACTATTCTTACAAAATCAAGTATCTCGTTGCTATGAATTACAATCAGTGATGATCTCTCATGGGACTATGTGATTCCAATCGCTAGAAGTGCTTCCCAGAAAATTCGGATTTCTATTTCGTGCGAAAAAAATACTTCACTTCTCGTCAGCTTCTAATTATCTACAAGGCTCAGATACGACCTGTAATGGGATACATTTCTCATGTGTGGAGTTCGGCACCAAAAAATTCATTGATGCTTCTCGATTCTATAAAGAGAAAGGTAATTCGTATTGTTGGTGATTCTTCGCTCACAGACTCGCTCACTTCATTCTATAGATACTTTCACAGTCGATTTTCTTTCGAATCGTTATCAATCGTTCCACCCTTGGCAATATCTACACAGAAGACTCGACGATTAGAGAATTCCCGCCCCTTTGTTGTGAATTTGGAAACCTGTCGAACCTCTCTTGCTAAGGGATCTTTTTTCAATAGAATAGCTGAACTCTGGAACTCCTTGCCAAAAGAGGTTTTCCTTGAGGCTTACAAACTTCAGGAATTCCTAGTGAATGTTAATTCGTATCTCCTGTCCCTTGATTCACGCGGTGTTCTTCGAACATTACAGGGCTTCCCTTCCGTGTGAATCTACATAATATAATAAAAACCTACATAGCGATTCTGAAATAGATTTCGAGTAAAGTGTTTTTCTTTTATTCATCCATTTGTCAACGTCCAGTTGATCTCAATTTGTTTTTTATCCCTTGGTTAATTTCATTGCAAATTGGGATTGTTTTTTGCGACTGTTACTTCTTAATCGTACTCATGCAGAAGGTTCATATTCATTTTATAACCGTATATCATCCTCAGAAGCTCAAATGGGATTCACCTCAGTGTTTTATCGCACCTACGGAAGAGGGTATTAGATATTCCCCAGAGCCGGAGTTGGAATTTCAGACGTCATCCGATATATTCCAGGATATTACTTAATTAAAAGGGGTTAAGCGAATCAAATCACATTATCGGTTATAATTGCACAAGTGCATAAAAATTACCGATAATTTTGCAAGAAAGCGTGATATCTAAAAATTGCAAGAGTTTATTTTCATATTTTGGCGAAAGTGGCTCTTTTACAAAATATGAAAATAACCGAATGCAATTTGTATAAGATATCACGCTTGAATGCAAAATTATCTGGTCATTTTTGAGGACGAATGTAATTCATTGGAATATTCCACGAATAAATAAATTCTCAAGGAAATGTTATTTTTTGTTCATTCATACTTTCCTATATAGATTGTATGGAGTACTCACCTAAACGCGAAGTGTTTTTCTATTTACGAAGTCTATCTGACATTTATTTGTGTTGTTTATTGACGTCTAGCGATACGGTTTCAAATGTGTTGTTATGGTGACCTGATACAATGCAATTACCGCTGTAAGTTTTCGATGTTTTCATTGCCCTTATGGGACATTTTATTTATGAGGGAAATATTCATAGTAAGTGGAAAAATATTTCTCTGAATAATTTTAATGAGCTTGCAGCGTTGAATAAGTTCAGGTTTGAAGTAACCATTGTTATGCAAGTATTACACTATAACAGAAATATATCATTCAGAAAAATTTTGTGACCGCACCAAAACTGATCGTTACGATCATGGAAGATATGTACTACTTATTCTTTATTTTGTATTACTTTTCGAAACGAGGTTATTTCCTTAATAAAAAAATTAATACGTTAAACAAAATCAATAAATGAATAAATGATTAAATAATTTATAAACGAAAGAAATGAATATTCGGTTGTTATTGCAAAATTCATTAATTTGTTGTAATTCATACATATTTCCTAGAGATAATTATCAGCCAAGATCTCTGCCGCATTACGGCATGCCGGTATGGTCTTGAGCTCCGAGAGTAGCGTTGGTCTGGAACCACCGAGAACACCTATAATCAGAACTACTAATTTGACAGAATAGTCCTGGTGGAGCCTGCGAAGTTCGTAAAGTGAATCCTGATACTTTGTCCGTTTTTTCTCTTCTTTTCGGGCGATATTCGTTTCGGCAGGAGCCGAAAGGCTCGACACCTTTCTTTCTCTATAACGGACCCAATATCCCCTGGAGCGTAAGGTAGTACCAGTGTCCTGTCTATTTCATACGAGTGCCGAAGAAAATAGTACAGCACTCGTAAAGCCGCGTTATGGCGATGGATATAGGCCGAGACCGCATAAACTGCGCAAGATGACAGCAAATGCATCAATGTCACGGGCGCCTGTCGGCAGGCCCTGCATCTAGTATCAGGGACCTCTATACCAATCACGCGGCTCCGTTAGACGAGGGTGTATTATTATTATTATCGTTATTATTAATATAAATGATTTTTTTTATTGCAAATATTTTGAAAGATTTCGAAAATATATTAAGTATAGTAGTATAAAGATGATCCCTAAAGAGAAGCAGTTTTTCTACGAAAAAGTTCCGAGTACCTGAGCTCTATCACCAATGTTTGAGTTTTTTATTGAGTGGTGAAAAGAAGAATGAAACGGGTTCTGAAACTCGTCCTGCCCCTTATTCCAAGAAACTTCCTAGTCAGAACTAAATATCAAGTATAAGGAATCTCCAGGGATCAGTCAAATACATAAACATAATCTTCATCAGTTATGCTACTGTTGAAAATCTACATGAAATTTGTTAGAAGTGAATACCGGAGTTTTTTTTACTTCTCCATTCATAATGTGAAAATTAATTGATTTAGATATTTCGCTTTTTCCATAAATAAATCCAGGCATGAAAAAATGTAAAATTGAGCTCTTTATAAAAAATTTTCTCAAATATTCGGCTTTTTTCACATGATAATAAGGAAAAAATTAAAAAAATTATTCCTTTAATTCTTCCACTCCATATAGAAAATTATTCTAAAATTGTTCGTTCCGTTAACCAGTTGACAGACGTCAGCCATCAAAGTCGAAACTTGTGCGAGCAATGGATTAATGATTAACGTGCTATTACCCAGAAGTATTATTAACATGCTGTGATTTTCCAAAAAACACCGTTTTTGCAGAAAATTCATCGTTTGAAAGAGCATTTGTTTGTTAACATTTGTTTCGATACTGAATATTAATATAATGGAAACTTTATTATTGAAAATCATCACATTTATTGCTTCTTCATGAAACCGTTACGAGCAACATCGTGTTCAAAAACATGCCTATCAACCCGCTAAGAACTTATTCGAAATCATTTATATATTCATTTACTAGTTCCGACCCTGTCAAAATACAACGAAGTTACTTCCCCGAAACTTTAATTCGGCAGTAAAGCAGATAGAACCGTGCACGCGAGATGGAGATGGTATCCTTCGGAGTTGTTCGGATGTTTCACTCCCAAATAAGTTTAAAACTGAATGAAATGTGCTGATATTCTCCTCTTACTGCCGTAATACGTGGAGTTTTCCACCAAATGCCATCCACTTTCCTGTCAAATATGCAAATATCGTTCAGAGCCTGATTTATCCTCCGAACTTCATCTGCCCACATAATTTTTGAACAGTCGACAATCTTGCAGTATATTCCGGAGATTGAGATGCAGCGAGAAAAACTTTTAACGTGGAAATTGGCGCTGGAAGAAAAAGTTTTCTTAGTCTCGAGGGAAAGGTGAGGAAAAAGGGATTTTATTGCTCGATATAGGACATTTTCTCAGATATTGCCATTTTTGCTTCTCGTTCCTGGCAGTAGCGGTCCGGATTTCTGAAAAAATGCCGTAAAAGGTATCTTCGGTATAAGTTTCGACTTAATATCACGGCAAGCTCCATTGATGAAATATAATTGGAGGTGTGATCAGAATAGGAATCACACGAGTTTTTCGTAAGAAAGTGGAAAACGCAAAGCCTTGAGAAATTCAGCTGAAAGTAACGTACAGTATGTTTACTGCAAAATTGCTCGAATAAACATTTTATATTCCAGTACATTCAACCTCTCGAAGTTATTTACTCAGACACAATATTCTATTGATTACACACTAATATATTTGTGTTGTATTCAAACTCTTGAGTATTGGAATCTCAAATTAGGATCGCAGCGTCACATTTAAGAAAGCTCCAACTAATATGCATCACTTTGCTAATTATTAGGGTAATTATTTTATGACGTTTACTAGAAATTCCAAACCACAACATTTTCGCATTTAGTTCAGCAATGAGCACTCAAAATAATTATAGCAGTAATCCCGATTCCGCCTACAGTAAATATAACCCCAGCTTTCTATTAGGCATTCCATATACTTGTCAAAGGAACCTCTGCCACACAGAAACTCTCGTTTGTTTTTTTCAAAAGACTTCAATGGTAAAACTAGTGCGCCTTCAGTTTTCTATGCTTCATTGAGCACTTGAATAATGAAAACTAAGCGAAATCTGGAATGCCTAATTCATTCCAGGTTCACCCATGGACAGAGTAATTCATGTGTGTCCTTCACAATATCGGTTCAAAGTGCATATCCCTTCTCTCTCTAATGTATTCCGTGTCATGCTATATGAAAAACAGTTATGATGGCCAGTCCATTAGTTGTAATGTCTATGGGTTCACCCGATTCGAAAAATAGCAAATTATCTGTAAAGTATAAAAGTACCACTGGCATATATCAACGCTCCAAAAGGCCAGTAATGCAATGAATCATTATCTATACTGATGGATCAAAGAATAAAATAGGAACAGCTTGTGCCATATACTTCAACGGAGAAACCCATTCTTGGACCCTTCGTAGTGCTGCTAGTATTTGCACAGCAGAACTATATGCCATATATCAAGCTCTGTTATTGGCAAATACTATTATTCGCCAAACATTTCTGATATGTTCAGACTCACTCAGCTCTCTTGACGGCCTTGAGAATAATTTTTCCGAAGACCCCGTCATTAAACAAATAACTGCACTCAGACAAAGTATTTTTTCAAAAAATAAATTAATAGTTTTTGTTTGGTGGCCCAGTCATATAGGAATCATGAGTAATGAAAAAGCTAATACAGCAGTTCAGGAATCCTGCTCTTCTCCTTCTGATATGATTCCGATAAGATCTCAAGGTCTTGAAAACACCATAAAAGAGAAATCTATTTCTCTTTGGCAACAACAATGGAATAGAAAAACTCAGAAATTGAGGAGCATTAAACCATGGCCACTACCTCTGAATATTTCAAGAAGGGAGCAAGTTGTTATCACAAGACTATGAATTGGTCACACGAAACTTACACATTCCTACTTACTCTCGAACCTGGACCAACCTATATGTGAGGCATGTCAAGCTCCCCAAACCGTAAGGCATATTATAGAATCATGTCAACTGTATGGTGTATATCGAAACCAAGCAGGAATACAAAACAACATTCCATTGGCATTAAACAACTTTCAACATCCATTGAAGGTCTACTCAACTTTTGCAAAATAAGTGGTTTGATTAACAAGCTGTTATATCGACCAGATAATCCAGATAGATCATCCTCATATATAGTGGCTAATGATCCCAGCAATCGATGACACTTCATACGAAATAATAATAATAATAAAACGTCTTCATTCCTCTCGTATTGTTAACACAGTAAGACAATATACATATACTTAAATTATGAGGAGAATAGGTGGAGTGTCAGCCTAGGCTGTTTTCAAACTCAACCCTAAAAAAATGAAAAAAATCACTACTATAATACTACTATATCACATCTTCTCATTCCACTGAGGTTCTTACCCTGAAATCAACACACCAATAACTAATAATACGATCAATTTGGCTTGCTCAGTTGGAAAACAATTATGATTGTTGAATGCCAGGTTATTGAATTATCATTAGCAACTTCGGACAAATCATTTTTTCCAAAAGTACTATTGAAAAAATATAACTTTTTATTTTATTTATTTTTATTTTACACCCTCAAATACAATATGAAACATCAAACTGAAAACTGTTTTACCGAAAGATGTAATATATACTGATAAGGAAATTCGAGCGGATAATAGTATATTATGCAACGATCGTGTAATGATGGTTATTAATACATGAGCATAAGCCGGGATACGAAACGAGCCGAAGGTGAGTTTTGTATGGTTTATTCGAGTGTATTAATAACCATTACATAAGAGTTGCATACGCTAGTTTATCTACACCCAATGAATAATGAAGAACTAAAAATATTATATTATTAGGTATTCATATTGAACACAATAATAGTAGGTAATCAATCGTATTTCTTTGAAAAATTCTACAGAATTATAATTAATGGTATAACCACGGAAAATACAACAATGAGAAATGAGATGAAAAAAAAGTCTCTGCCGAGATCAGGATATGAACCCGGACGTTTCTGATTACTGCCCTCGCCATTGACCACTCGGCTATGAAAGCTTTTTCGATTCGAGCGAAAATAAAAACATATGTGTCGCATTTGTCAAATGAAAAATATAATCCTTTCGATTGTATTTTTATCTTGTCTAAGACATCTGTGGAGGAGTCGCTGGTAATTCTTCTATATCACTGCTATAAGGCATTTTCATTCGATTATCGAAAATTGACTAAATTCTTCAAAAATTCAATACTTACTGATTTTGACTTGACAAACGTCAAAATGCAAAGCTTGCACATCATGCTTGATTGAAAAATAATGGGTTTCTATCAGTTGAAAATCTGTATCGTAATGAAAATCTGTATCGTAATGGTTTTCATTATAAAACGGGTTGTGGGCATATAAGTGTATTATTAGAGTACGGGTGTAGATAAAGAAGCTTACATTTTAGTTGTTTATTTTTCACCATCAAGAGAACTTATGCAAAGATTATTTTCTTTTCTAAGAGAATTACAATTATATGACCCTTCCTCAAAGCTCTCTAGTCTTCTGAGTGAAAAATGACCTATTATCATAAGGGCTGGGGCCATTTATAGTTGCGTGAGCGACCAGAGAAGGAGTTAAGTTACTGATATTATAGATTGGGTGGGCTGAACAAGATATATTTTTACATATGTGTGGACAAATCTTGTGATAAATATTGAGTGTGTTTTGGTAGAAATTGATTCAAGAAAAATCGATCTCAAGTGAGTATTCTAATAGATACATTTCTTCTTGAACATGAGTTATCCTCATGTGAATGATCCACACATATCTCTTGAGGTTTCATTATTACTATTCATTTATCACATGATTTTGTTCTTTTGTGATGAACGATTTCCCAACGAACCATCATCATACGACAATAGGCTCCCCTAAAAAAGATATCCCCGCCGTGTATCATCTGAATTATTCAAACATTTCACTAAAGCGTGAACTGGACGTAGGCCATTCCTCTTTATCGGATTAAATTTGCAAAACAAAGTAGCCGAACCTCTTTCGGTATAAAATTTGGAGCATGCCTGGGAGTTACGAGCCTGCATCTATAAGAAAGTGAATTTACATATCTATTGTTTTATGCAATATGGCCTACTGCAAGGTTGTCGAATCCAGAGTTTTGAACAATTATAGGAAGGTTGGAGTGTTGTTATTATGGTTATCTGATGAGAAAAGACACAATTCATCCGTGAGGATCTTGGAATTTTAAAGTTGATTTGTGCCAATAACTGAAGTTGCCTAACCTTTTTTTTTGTAAAAAATGTTCTTTCCATAACTTCCGTCAGATAAAATAACTTACTAGCAGAATGAGTTTGCATATTTCTTTCACATCGCAGAGATTTGCATAAGAGATATGTGCATGATGAAATACTTGGAAATGCTTTTCGAGTATGACGCTTGAAATTGAATTATTACTTTCGTAATTCAGTGATATATGGCATCCATCTCAGCGAATAAAGTAAAAAATATCTGGAAAACAATACATAAAGAAGGGAATAGGAAATGTAATGGACATGTCAATATCCATTCCATATCATTTATCTTTCAGTCGTTATAATCTGACGATGGATGAGGTCAACAAGCATTAGGAGAAACTCTAACCGAATATGTTATGATTATCCGGAATCCGATGAAAAATGACAGCGGATAAATAAAATTGATACCAATGATAGTGATCCAAAGAGATATCAGAGGATTCAGTTCATGTGATTAATGTGGAATAGTTCCATTTATTTTATTATGTAGGGTTTCATAAAACGTACTTTCTGAGGGAACAATTCAGCTTTTCTGAATGAATTATAGTTTATTATGATAATTAATCAACACGTTTGAAAACGAAACTTTCTGAATGTTTCGACAGTTTCTGAATACAATTCTACACATAAAAAATACATGGGTGGACGGAGTTGAAATGAGACACACTTTGTGATGTGGGAATTATTTTTTCGGTATCAGATTGGATGACCACAAGTAAGAGATTTGAGCCGGTTCTAAGCCTCCCCCCACCACTATGACGTCATTAATGACTAATTAATGACATCATAGTGGTGGGGGTTGACCTTGAACGGCTCAACTGGTGCATAGGACCTTGAAATTTTTTTTTAAAATGTAATTATGGGATTATTTGTGTGTGACGTCATTCGACCTTGAGATAGGCTGGTAATGCATCTTCATGTGTACTCTAGTCGAGGGGGGGGGGGGTAATTAGAATTTGCATACGCGGTAAAGATATTCTTCATGTATGAAGAATAGATTGCATACACACGGATAAATGTGTTCTCTGTACTACATTGCATAGAAGTACACATGTCTACACATACACGCACAAACACCACACACCCAAAGTTCACCAACACGAGCCCTCACTAAACCTCACGTCTGCACTCCACGAAGTCACAGTCACGAATGAATACCCGAACTGACAAACACCACCCACCCAAACCAACACGAGCCCCCACTACACCTCACGTCTGCACTCCACGAAGTCACAGCCACGAATGAATACCCGAACTGACAAACACCACCCACCCAAACCAACACGAGCCCTCACTACACCGCACGTCTGCACTCCACGAAGTCACAGCCACGAATGAATGCCCGCACTGCTCTCTGAAAGCTCATCGGAGAGTGGAGGGGTAGCAACGTCAGACAGTCTGGTGGGGTACTAGCGATGTGTGCGCATCCGCTGCACAGATAGTGGTGGGAGGCGGCTCACTATCCATTATATAAGAATTGCCGCATCAGTTAGGAATTGTGAGTTAAACAGTGTCTAGTAAGAGGTTGGGATCTCTCCTAATATCAGTTGACATCGAGTGATTTTGTGAGATCATATTGAAATTATGTATTCCTGTGATTGTGGTAAATCTTTCACTCGTAGTGATAACCTTCGTCGTCATCAGCTCCAGAGTTGCCAAGGAGGCCCATCAGTAAAACGAGTGAAATTAGATGACGTTGCAACACCTATGTACACATGTAATTGTTGTAATGTGACGATTCCATTGACTCAAGTGAATTCTCACAAAAGAAGCTTACAACATAAGAATAATGCATGTGTACAATTAAGTGATGGTGTTCAAATTATAAAGAGTGCCTTCAAGTGTCGGATTGCTACATACAGGGTGCAGAGTTCCATTGTTTCCGCTGATTACATGTTATTCTTCAATGAAATTAGGCAGAAAGTCATTGAATTACTGGAATCAGCTATCAGGATTCACAAAATAATCAAAGTTAATATGGAAGTGTTTGGGAGTTATTTTCTTCAAACGCAAGACCTGAAGGAGACCAAATCATTCAACTCTCAGAATAGAACAGTTGACCAAACCACTGATTTAAATTCCTTATTCGAGGGATTTCGTAATGGTATGATCGCTCAAACGACTGAATTCCAGGAACGTGATTCAGGTAAACATTTTCTTCAAATTAGATTGGAATGTATTAGTAATTTTGATTTTGATTTAAGGTTGGACTTGTGAAAAAATCATGTTCCTGGAGGTGAACATCAATAAATACAGCCCACTCAGTGGATGTTCATATGTGAAGCTACCTGTGTGTATCGAGCGGAGGAAAGCCGTGGTAAATGTTCGTAATGAAGATCAGCACTGTTTTGCGTGGGCTATCACTTCAGCATTACATCCTGCAGTCGACAGAACGTCAGAAGTTTCATCATATCCACATTTCAATACTGTCATAGATGTAACAGGTATGAATTTTCCGGTTAAGTTGAAGGATATTGAAAAATTTGAGGACAAGAATGATATTTCAGTTAATGTGTATGGTTTAGAGAGTAAAATCGAGAAGGGTAAAATAATGTATGAAATTGTTGGACCATTGCGTTACTCTCAGAGAAGACTTAGGAGACATGTCAATTTGTTACTTATCACAGATGATTTCGGTAATAGTCACTATTGTTGGATCAAAGATCTTTCAAGATTAGTTTCAAGTCAACTATCTGCCCATGAACATAAAAAATATTTTTGTGATGGATGTTTGTTATATTTTTCTCATGAGCGATTACTATTACGTCATAAGATGAATGATTGTAATCACCTGAGTACTACAACACCATCAACCAATTTCAAAATCAATAAATATGGGAAAATGGTGCCTGAAAATATATTAACATTCGAAAACTTCGAGAAACAAATGAAAGTACCATTTGTAGTATATGCTGATTTTGAATCAGTACTGAATCCGATTCAAACTACCAAGCCGAGTCCCGAACAATCGTACTCGATCAAGACATACAAACATGAGCCTTATTCATTTGCTTATTTGATTAAATGTTCATACAATGATGATTTGTCGAAATTTGTTACGTATAGGGGTGTGGATGCAGCCCAGAAATTTGTCAGTAAAATTGAAGATGATTTGAAAAACATTTATGAGAATCATCTCAGGTATCCTATTCCTATGGCTGCACAAACTCTTGAAGAAGAGGAACAGTTTGCTTCTGCCACAAATTGTGGCATTTGTTCTAAGCCGTTCAATGATGGTGAAGTTAAAGTGAGAGATCATTGTCATCTCACAGGGAAAAAGAGGTCCCCTGCTGCTCATTCATCATGTAATTTGAATTTTAAATTACCAAATTTCATTCCCATTATCTTTCACAATCTGAGTGGATACGATTCTCACTTATTCATAAAGGAATTGTATAAGAACAAAGAGAAAGTGGATGTTATTCCACAAACTAAAGAGAAATATATATCTTTCACAAAACATCTCTTTACACACTCCTATACGGATAAAGATGGGAGGTCGAAGAAGAATTATTTGAAAATGAGATTCATAGATAGTTTCAAATTCATGTCGAATTCTTTGGAGAACTTAGGTGCAAATTTAACATCTGATCAGTGTATTGAGATGCACAAACATTTTCCACAAATTGAAAAATTCGATTTAATGAGAAAGAAAGGTGTATTTCCCTATAGCTTTGTTGATGACATTGACAAACTAAATCATCCAAGACTTCCAACAAAAAATCAATTCTATGACACTCTCAATTGTGAGCATATATCAGATAATGATTATAGGAGGGCCCAACTTGTATGGAATTTGTTCGAGTGCCATAGTTTGGGTGAATATTCTGATTTATATTTAAAGTCAGATGTGTTACTATTATGTGACATTTTTGAAAATTTTAGAAATATATGTATTGATAAATATGATTTGGATCCGGCACAATACTACACCGCACCGGGATTATCTTGGGATGCCATGTTAAAATATACGAATATCGAATTGGAATTACTGACCGACATTGATATGATTCATTTTTTTCAAAAAGGTATACGTGGTGGAATCAGTCAGTGTAGTGAAAGGAAACATAAAGCAAACAATAAATTTTTGCCAAATTATAATCCAAACGAACCATCTTCATTCATTTCATATTTGGATGCAACAAATTTATATGGACACAGCATGTCACAACCATTACCAACAGGTGAATTTCAATGGTTAACACCCAATGAAATTCTCAATCTTGACATAATGAATGTGGATGCTGATAGTTCGTATGGATATGTACTGGAAGTGGATATTCATTATCCACAAGAACTTCATGATAAACATTCTGATCTTCCATTCTTAGTTGAACGTTTGGTACCTCCATGCTCTAAATCAAAAGTTCCCAATGTAACCCCTTGAAGTAAGGGAAGTTGCAACCCGTGAACTCTAAGTCAGAGGCTGGGTGTGGGTTCATCAAGTTTTACAGTAAAATTCAAGATGTTCAAAATCAAAAGTAAGTCTGGGCGCCAGACTGGTTAAGTCGGGAAAGGGAATCTGACAAAACTAAAACACTTCTGAATACTACAATATATAATCAAGAAATTTCAGGGTGAGCGAAAAGAGTTTTACAATTACTAATTCAAATTTGGAAATTTCAGGGTTGAGTGAAACGTTGGAATTCAACAAAGGACACTCTGCAATTATAAGTTGGGTTAAGTATTAATTTACATGGATTAGTACTTTCCTAATTTAGATGGCTGTACCGCCCTAAAAGTAATTGGAACTATGTGAAATGTAGTACAAAATGCACTTTGTCGCCCTTACAGAGCTACCTATACTTAAGAACGGGTTTACAGGGTGATGATTTCCACTCAAATCTGAGCACGGAGAGTCGAAGACAGGTTTCTCACAAAAAGGTTACCTGGATTCTTGAAGACTGCAACTTGTATATTTCTAAAATCAGGTCCTCATCAGGACAAAATACCTGGGTACCATGAACTTCAACCATTCATATGCTATGATACTTCAGTATATTGATACTCAATTCCTCATCCTTGAATTTCAAATAAACAGAACAATATTCCAATGGAACTCCATTCCCACTAGGTGTTATAGCACCTTTATCCAAAATTTCATATCCAAAAATTCAAAACCAAATAAAAAACTCCAAGGTACAATACAAAATGGAGGAAGCTGCCATAGCTCTACTCCTAACTTCCTTCTATCACATCTTTATCCCCGGTGGGATGAAGCCTGTAATTAATTAGTTTTAAATTAGAAAAATTGCTGAAAGTTTTATTTAAGTACTTGCCTAAGATGGAATTAGGCTTCGTTAATAATATGAACAGCCCCATATTTCAGAATCGATTTTTCAATGAAGCTATCGAACGGGAGCGACTTACACTGTCTACAGTCAGGGTGCGCTTGACCCAAGTCCCTTCTCTCTCCCCGATAGATAGGCAACCACGAAGGTTCCAAATCTTAAGGCAGGTTCACCATTGAAATTAGGGCGAGTTTACTTCTGAATGCCGAATGTGAACAATGAAATATAATTGTTCTATGACGTTTCAAAAAGAATTTAATATCCAATCATTCCAAATGAATGAATGTAATTGAAATATATATCGTAGTGAAGCTTAAATCGATAAATTACCGTAATCATGCATTCATTTTCGTTAGTTCTGATAACGAACACAAGGTGCGCATTATCATAGATCACAATGTAAAGTAGAAGCTGAACTAGGTACTTGTTGGAGTTCTTGTAATGACCGCTAGGGGTAAAGTTAACTTGATTAAGGTAAATGGGTTTTGTACTCCATGAAATGAATAGACTGTCATTCTTCATTACTCAAATCTGAAAACTAATTGACACATGAAACCCAGCTCACAACTTATTGAAACATCACAACCTTCCTATTTGGAAAATGTACCAAATGTTCTTCCAAGTTTATGGCATTGAATGATGAAAACTTCGGTGATTTGTATCGTACACGGAGTGGGTAATTTAGCTGTTACACCAAATTAATTCCAAATTTGAATGATAAAAGAAAATATATTGTTCACTATAGAAACTTACAGCAAGCTCTCAATCATGGTTTGATAGTGATGAACACACATAGAGTATTGAGGTTCAAGCAATCATGTTGGATGAAGCCCTATATAGATCTGAATACTGAAATGCGTAATAGGTCTAATAATAAGTCTGAGAAAGACTTCTTCAAGCTTATGAACAATGCAGTTTATGGAAAAACAATGGAAAACGTAGACAATAGAATTGATGTTAGACTCGTTACACATTGGGAAAATATAAAGAGAACTATGGGTGCTAGTTGTCTCCTTTCGCGACCAAATTTCAAAAATTGCTCCATCTTTACTGAAAATTTTGTTGCCATTCAATTGGGCAGAGTTAAAGTTCATTATGATAAACCACTATATTTAGGATTTTCCATTCTGGAACTATCCAAAACGGTCATGTATGACTTTTTTTACGGATGCATCAAACATCGATTTGGAGAAGATGTGTCCTTACTCTATACTGATACCGACTCTCTTATTCTCAAAGTAAATACAGAAAATTTCTATGAATTCATCAAAAATAATATAAACAAGTTCGATACATCTAATTACAATATAGGGAACCAATTCGATATTCCAGTGACAAAGTCAGTTCTGGGTAATTTCAAGGACGAATTTCCAAATGATCCAATAATAAGCTTTTACGGTACAGGTGCCAAAGCATATTATGTAAAATCTGTCAACACTGAACTGAAAAAGGCCAAAGGTATCAAAAGATCTGTTATAAAGAATGAATTGACGTGTGAAGACTATGAAAAAATTGTCGAACAAGGAGGTATGATATTCAGAAAGATGAACTCTTTCAGAAGCGTGTTGCATGATATTTATACTGAACTGAAAAATAAAGTTGCATTATCATACCACGACGACAAACGATTCATTATTCCGAATACCACTCGAACTCTTCCATGGGGTCATAGCGATATAGAGTTCTATCAAAATGATCCGAATGATAACATTCGTTGGGTGTCTGAAATCGTTCATTCTTTTTCTCAGGAGAGCCCCCTAGACCAACTTATTAATTTGTTGAATGCCGAGATTAATAACTAAATTATTAGTCTCGGTGTTATTATCCTTCAAACCGGAACATTCATCATTTGTGATTTTTGTATTGTGATTGTGTGCATTGAAGTATGGATATTTTTATTAAATATTAAATGTTTTGGGATATGTATTGTTTTATTGTTTCTAATACTCAATCGTCGCCATGTAGAAATGATAATATAAATAAATGAACCATTGAAGAACCATCAGTTTGAGAAGTATCGTTCTCTGGGTATAATGTCCAAAACAATTGATAAATTTGGTCGTAAAAGGAAATGGGGTGGTGGCACTGTTCGTGGCCCACCGGGTATTGGATTCAAATTAACATCAGACGGTCAATATGATATGCAGAGAAAAATATTGAAAAATACTGGAGAGCCATGCGAAAATGGTGATTGTGTAACTGTATCATATCTCGAGGCAAAAATTAAAGAAACTAAGGAGCTCACCCTCATGGCACTCCAAGCTGCCATACAATCTGCAATAGGTAATGTAGAACGTGAAGCCCGTCAAGCATTTGATGATAAGATAGCTGAAGCGAGAATAACATTGGCTCGCAAATACAACAATCTTAAGAGTGATGTCGAAATAAAAACATCCGACGCTACTACTGCGATGACACAAAAATATAATGCATTGGAAGAAAGAGTTGCAACGCTTGAGAAGAAACATGCGGAGCGGTGGCCGAAGGATAGACCATTATTGTGGTATCCGGGTATAGACATCAATCCTGGTGTTAAAAAATGAATATATGTATGATGTGCCAATAAATAGAATGCTATGTATCAAATGAAATAAATTGATCTTTACCATAAACGGAAAACTGTGTTTCATTTGTACCCAATCAGTAAACAGCTAAATGCAAATAATGAAGAGAGTGGCGATAGAGCGATGGTGGGATTGGTTGGTCGGGTTTGTTGTAGTGGGGAGGGCGGGGCTTAGAGAGCGATTGTGGGTTGGAATAGTTTGAGAGGGGAGGGTGGGACTTAGCTTCTAAGAAAGAATTATGTGAGAGGAGTGGGAGGGTGGGGGCTTGCTGGAGTGTACAAAAGCAGAGCTCCGTTCATAATTTCTTCAGTGTGACTTTCAGCAGCTAGCCGACCAGTCTCATTGCCCTACTCCGGACCAGTGCCACATCGAGTGTTTTTCTCTCCGAACTGATACAACTAGTGATCGGTAAGTAACAATTTCAATTTTATGAATTTGTCTAATTGTATGTTTTCTATATGTTTCAGAAATGGATTTCTCAAAGAATGAAGTTAATGCTGCCATTGACAGCATCATTCCTGAGCCGATGGAGGAGGGTGCCGCCATTGACGACTTCCCGGAGGTGTGCCAGGACGACCTCATCGGTATGCTGGACGAGGGGATCTTCCGAAATATGGTGCTGTCCCAACTCCGGGACCCAGAGATGGTGGCAGCCCCAACCCAGGAGGTGGAAGCTACCCCGTCGACATCAGCGGTGCCTTCCCAGGAAGTGATGACGAGGAAGCCGATCCCATCATCAACGGTACCTTCCAAGGAAGTGGTGACGACGGAGGCGATCCCGTCGACATCAGCGGTGTCTTCGCAGGAAGTGGTGACGACGGAGGCGACGGTACAACGCCGGAAACGTGCAGGTGGAGCTAGGCAAGGTTCGTCAAAGAAGAAGATGTCTGGCTTCCTTGACATGCTGGAGAATATCGAGAGCGAGGACGAATTCGAAGAACCAAAGCCCTCTACGAGCCGGCGGCCACCAGCCAAACGAGCGCCCAAAGCGAAGGTTGGTGTCATTGCGAAGTATCGCAAAGTATGCAATGATACCAATCCTCGAGCTGGGCCATGGCCAGTTTCCACGAGAGCTCCGGTACCCAGCATATCGGCTACACCTGCTGGAGCCTCCGCTGCCATAGTGGCTAGACCGCCACTTCCCATGCCGCCTGCAGTGGATGCTACCATGGAGGACAATGCTCCCGCGGCCGTCGTCACCGTCGCTACTACCGTTGCCACCGTCACTGCTGCCACCACTGCCGCCACCACTGACGCCACCGCCATCACTGCCGCCACCACCACCACTGCCGCCAACACCGTCACTGATGCCACTGCCACCACTTTCGCCACCACCACCACCGCTATCACTGCTGCCATCGCCGCCACTGCCACCACCACCACCGCTACGCTCATCGAAGGGGCTGACTCTGCTTCAGATGAAGAAGAGTACGTTCGAATTGAGCGGACCTTTCTTTCTCTCGGGAAGAAGATTGATGATGCGAAACGTGCCTGCCAAGAAAGTGAAATGGCCAAGGCACAAAACCAGCATCATCAACGAGAGATTTCCAGACAACGTGCTGAAATCATTCGACAGAAGGCTGAACTCCAAAGGCAAATTGCTGAACTTGCCAAGCAGGAGTCAGAACTTGCCGAGCGGGATTCAGAACTTGTCCGGGAATCTGAACTTCTTTCCAATAATTACCGGTTGGAATCCGAAAATTATGTGGAAAGGTACGCTCACTTCAAACGGGTCAAGGGGAGAATGGAAAAGTTAATCCGCCCCTTGGGCAAACTCTTCGATGAGTTCAAATAGGTTAAGTTAGTTGTAAGTGTTCAATAGTTTTTAAGTACATTTGTAAATTTTTTTTCAATAAATAGTTAGTTTATGAATGCAGATGAAATGAAACAAAAGAGTGTACATTCAATCGGTTTGGTACACATTGAACAATGCGTTGGTTGGGGCATTGCTCTTCATTTCATCTGAATATTTTGTTATATTAGGAAATATTTCGATGAAGTAGGTTGAGTTAGTTGTAGGTGTTTATTCCAATAGTTTTAAGTTCATTTGTTTATATTATTGTTTCAATAAATAGTTTATTAACGCAGATGAAATGAAACGAAAGAGTGTACATTAAATTGGTTTGGTACACATTGAACAATGCGATGGTTGGGGCATTGCTCTTCATTTCATCTGAATATTTTGTAATTACATTATAAATGCGTATATAAATTTCATACTTCTCTACACGAACCTTTCAACAACAATTTGTATTTCCTTATCATATGAATCTCTTGCAGAAAAATGGCTTGCTTCATAATGAATTCAACAAGTATACCTTTTAGAATGTTCACAAATATCTTACATCGCTTTTCTCTTCCCACCGCTCTCCCCACCATTCTCCCCACCAACATTTTTTTGTATAAATACAATGCGAGACCAGAGTTCTATATCATTCTCTTCACGATGTCGATGAGAGCTGATTCAACTACGGAGCCAAGGAGTGTACCAACTTCGGAAGCAGCGACAGGACCTATCCAGGTTGAAGAAGTTAGTTCTTCAACCGATAGTGTCAATACTCGAGGGAATCTTGGGTACTTCGAGTATTTATCACAACAGTTTGGGTTTCCGGAAGGGTTCTTTGATAGGATGCAAGTGGATGGCTCTGATATAGACTCAATCAGTCTACCATCCACTGTAAGTTGGCCATCATCCATCGGGAGACCTATCAGTATCTCATCTGATACTGATGACGACGACTAGTCTACAGAGTGTAGACTCACAAAAACAGCCCTTTTCAGGGCTACCATTAAGAACTCAAAGTAGCTATCTCATAGTGAGATTCATTAGGTGATCACCTATTGAATATGCGTTATTACATATTCATGATCTAATGGATCACACATGTTCACAATATGTATAATTACTTGTCTGAGATGGTCCACAGAGTGTGGACTAACCCGAAAACAGCCCTTTTCAGGGCTACCATTATGAACTAAAACACAGTAGCTATCTCACAGTTAGGTATATTAGGTGATCACCTAATGAATATGCTATATCGCATATTATTGGTTCATTATCACGCAATATATAACAACTCTGTTGCAGATATCACAGACAAAATAAGATTAAAAATTCGAAAAAAAAAAAACTCACAATTCTCAGTTGTTCACGTCTCAGTTATAGTGTAATGTACACTTATGATGACATAAGGCGCTCGAAATATGTATTACCACCCGTAATGATACAATTTGGAAAAATAAATCAATGAAGGTTAGGTCAAGGTCATTTCGCGTGGTTGCTCCTTAGGTTAGTTTTTCAAAGATATTAATCGTACTCACAAAATAAGTTTTTAGGTAATCTCAATATGCGGTTAGCTGATCAGAGTATAAATTTTTCTCCTGAATTGCATGCAAAAGGAACTAATCAATGAGGGTTGAGTTAGACCAGACTCGAAATCATGGTGTATTCACGCTCATATATATATGTGATGAATGAATAAGAGTAATGATACTTATGGTTGATAATAGTATGTGTAGTGATTTGAAGTCGTAAAGAGTATTATTTATATCCCCAACTTCTATTGCGTTTACAATCTAGCGGGTCAAAAAAATTTTTCGACCCGCGAATTAAATTAATTCGCGGCCGCGAATTAAAATAATCCGCGGATAAAACCGCGGATCCGCGGCCCGCGGCCGCGGATTCGCGCATATTCCACCAATAAATCCGCGGGTCCGCGGCCGTGGCCGCGGATCCGCGGTTTTATCCGCGGAATAGGCGCGAATCCGCGGCCGTGGCAACGAAATCGCGCATCCGCGGAATAATTTCAATCGCGGCCGTGAAATAATTTAATACGCGGGTCGAAAAATTTTTGAAGCGGAGCGGAGCGACGCGGAGCGGACCTGGTTTTTTACATATATTTCCGCAAATTACGATCATCATTCGACGGATTTGATGCAGTCGTGATTCAATCCACTGCGGTCGCGGTTCTGCGATCGCGGTTCCGCGGTAGCTATTGTTTTATTGGAGATAGCGAAGTTTATTCCATGGATAGTCGCGGTGGTCGCGGAACCACGGCTACATTCGCGAATCATTCGCGTTTCCGCGGCTTTTCATTCTGTCGCGGCAGCGGATCTACAACCACTGCGATCGCGGTTCCACGGTTGCACCCGCGTTATTAGTCCGAGTCAGAGTGTGGGTATTGTTTCATCTTTATTCCGCGAAGTTCATTCCATGGATTGTCGCGGTGGTCGCGGAACTGCGGCTACTTTCGCGAATCATTCACGTATCCGCGGCTTTTCATTCTGCCGCGGCAGCGGATCCACATCCACTGCGGTCGCAGTTCCGCGGTTGCGCCCGCGTTATTAGTCCAAGTGAGAGTGTAGCTATTGTCTCATCTTTATTCCGTGAAGTTTATTCCATGGATTATCGCGGTGGTCGCGGAACCGTGGCTACATTCGCGAATCATTCGCGTATCCGCGGCTTTTCATTCTGTCGCGGCAGTGGATCCACATCACTAGAATTTCAATATTACAGCTAATAAGTGTGTGTACTCTACCATAGTCAAGAGGTGAACGAACACATTACAAATGTTACATACATTTATCTCATGTGTGTGAGATATCTATCTACTGTCTGTTTCTTTAATGTAGCCCTGAAAAGGGCTGATAGTTTTTTTTTGACCAGTGGTCCAAGGTTAGTGGTGCAAAGGAGGGGCGTTATTGCAGATCATACATGTCTCGATATATCGATACTGTGTAAGCAGAGTGCTGCATGCTTTACACCTACTCCATAATAATTCAGAGAATGGTTGAGTCCTATGCTTATCTACGTGCTCATACCACCCACCATTGTTTACACGAAAAGCATAAAATTTAAAACACATGAGGCATAATTTCTCAATTTGTCCTGTAACAGTGGGAATTCTGACATAGCTCTCAGTCACACAGCACAACTCCAATGGATTTTCCAAAGTGTGATTCATATTCAGCACCTTGACTCTGCAAAATTCCACACCGATGGCCAAATCACCAGGTTGATTGGTCTCTGCATCGCATTCAATACCCTCGTCTTCAGAGTCATTAGGGATCTCTTGTTCGATGACGTCTTCAGCGACCTGCTCTTCACCCTCCAAATTGTTATTAAGATCAGCATGTGCTAGAACATCTAACATTGCAGCTCTTTCTTCAGCCATCTTGGTTATATCCTTCGAATGCTCTGAATGAATGAGTGAAGTTTAGAGCCCGCAGCTACGTTTTATACAATCTGGTAGTGGTGGGGCGCCCCTCCACAAACTCTTACTGTATATATGTAGGGAGGGTTGGATTATTGGATTGAGTTCTGTCATTGCCACCAGTGAGTAACAATATGCCTTTTCCAAAAGAGTGGGATTCTAAACCGAAAGTGTGCATCTATCCCCTAGTGGTTGCTGGAGCTGCTCAGTGCTACAATTGTCAAATCACTCGACCCAAATCATACTTCAATCCATGTACCGGATTGTGTACCGAGTGTGTTTCACGAAATCCAGTGCCACAGCCCAAGCGACTAATAAGCTCAACCCACGAACAGGGAAACCATCTCAAGTGCTTCAAGTGTCACGAGAAAATTGAGTGCACCATCCTGGGCATTTGTAGAAATATTTGTGGAACGTGTGCGATAGAAGAGGTGCCACTTAAACAACGTTGCTTGCAGTGTGATAATTACACTATGGACTGTTGGAACCATATATGTGCTGTTTGTAGAAGTAACTGGCAGCTATGTGAGAAAGTTGGTCAACTCCATCCCAACAGGAAAATCCACTTCAATCATTGCTGGTGTCTAACACATGACGAGCAAATCGAAAGGCGCCAAATACTAGGAGACCGTATTCCAACGTACACTGAAATTGGACCAGAAAGGCTTCCACATGCAACTTCCCAATAACGAATAACCACTGTTGTAATTATGATGAATAAATTGATTGAATATTATTACATTTGTATCATTTATTTTTCAAATATAAAAGCTACCAATTGAAAGAGTTTCGAAACATATAAGTAAATGAAACAAACAAAGATTGGGTTATATTAAATTTATTGCAGAAAACATACATATATAAAACCAGTATACTCCTCCAGAGCTTTATTATTCACCATATAAATAATTGAAATTCTTTTCACATAATTATTAAACCACATCTGATTCATCAATCCACGAATTATGCTCACTTGGAAGACCTAACCACTTTATATATAGTTTATTATTTTTTCTTCTCAACACCTTTTCCACTAGATACACGTCAGGATTCGCAGTTTTCAATAATTCTTCCTCATAAAAACAGCCTCTTATGGGTTGACTATCCATATCTTCAAGAATATATGTAGTGGGGTATGTTCTGTTCACTTTAACGATTTTAAAGAGTTCTGTCGTATAGTTGGCTGTGAATCCCTTTTCAAATATGTTTTTATACTTGCTTATGCGTACAATATCATTCAATTGGAATTTGGGTGTACTTTGTTTCCTTCGGATTCCTCTGGTGGTTCTGAATTTTAATTTCGTGGTTGAATTAACATTCATAGGTTCTATGCCAGTAGTACTATGCACCTTGTTGTTATATTTCTTCGTAATGATCGGAAGAATGTCAATCCACTTATGATTCCCCCTCATCGAAAATTCTTTGTAGAGCCATGTTTTGATTGTTCGAATTACCCTTTCTGCTATGGCTGCTTTTTTTGTGCTAAATGTTGAATAATGATTGATTTTATATTGTCGCATGAGAGAGGAAAAATTTTTATTGAAGAATTCTTTTCCTTGATCGCTCTGTAGATGATTTGGAGAATACTTGGCTTGCTTCAGAACACGTTTCATTGCATTGGTTACGGTACTACCTGTTTTATTTTTAGTTGGCACTGTCCATAGATACTTTGAGTAGCAATCAATCACCACAAGGATATATCGATGACCTTTGTTACTTCTTGCGAATGGTTGCATTTCTGCTAGATCTATTTGCCATAGATCTGCAAACCCTTTGATGGTAGTTATTCTTCTTTGAAAATTACGTCTTACAGAGCCATGTAACTCGTTGACGACTTGTCGCTTTACATCACTCATTCCATTATCCATTCTTTCTTTTGAGTGCAAATGAAAAATAAATCTGGTAATGTTACTTCATTGAATAATGAGGCGAGAGTGATTTTTACTTGTGAATGTTTCAATATATTATACCTTCTTCACGCAATTCCTCAATTATTGAAATTATTTCATTATTGTGTCCAGTATGACCAGCTGCCTTTGAAGATAGTAATAGTCGTAAGCGAGCAATCAATTCCTTGGGTGAGTTCCAGTAGACATAATTCGCTGGTTTGGGATTATATATTTTCTGTATTTTGTTTCGATTGACTGTTCCACCAATTTTAGTTCCATCCCTCATTGGATAATGAGTTGAGTCTAGTATAGGTTTGATAACTTCGCGAAATTTCTTGGAATTCGTATATCTGAAACCATTCTTCAATTGGTATTGTTTGAATGGAGCATTCGTTAGTTTCAATATCTTTGAATATGTTTGACGAATCTGTTCATCGTCAATATTTTGTGGATTCTTGAGGAATATTATATCATATAATTCTGAGCTGCCAGGAAATTGATATTTTTTCGTTTTATTGGTATCCCAAAATACTATGTTTCCATCATTGAAGTGAACCTGAAGATTTCCCATTTTTAGTTTTTGCGTGATAGGATCCATTCGTACGCCAAATGTTGCATCATATGCCACATTTCTACTTCTGATATTTCTCAAATGTTTTTTCAATACATCTTCAAGACTTTCATCTACATTGGATGGAGAATTGAGATCTGAAGAACTGATGCGTGATGATGATGGCGGTGTTTCAAATAGGCTCGCTGCAATTTCATCTTTTATTGTGTCTGACTCACTGTCTGTAGATGATACACTACCAGAAGATTGATTCTTTCCTATTGGAGTACTCGTGGCGTGAAATGGAGTAGTCTGAAAGTTCACTTGATTGTTGGATAACTGTGGTGTTTTCGATGAAGTAGCATTCGATGATAAAACATTCAATGGTTTCGTTATGGGTTCATAAAGTTTTTCCAATGCCATACGATTCTCAATATTACCATGCTTGATTGAGTTGAATTTTTGTCTGACAGCTTCTGTTGTCTCAACTAGTTGACGTTTCAAATGTATTTCATTGCTCGCATTTCCAGCTACAGAACCAATGTTTGTCTTCATATTTTTTTTGTTATCATATACGAATTCACTGAAGTGATCTCTATACAATCCAATGATCGATTGAAGTTGAATAGCATCATCATGGATATATAAAACTATCGAATCCCTTGCGATATCTACCTTCATGTATTTTTCTATCCTTGTCAATGACTAGAAATCCATATTGATCTTCCCAACATTTAACACACATCAATTGAAACTGTTTGAATGTCACATCGGGTGACACATGATCTGAATAAATATGGTGTAGGTTTGTCTCATCTTGCTTGAACATTACAATGAAATTGGTATTATCACGCACTAATTGCTTTGGCACTCGTGAATATGTCTGTGCAAGATAAAAACAATCAACATCTTTATGACGTCCCATACAGAAGTATGATCTTATGATATCCTGCTTTTCACATATCACATCATCGAAAATGAAAACAGAATTTGGTTTAGCATCGGAGGGTTCCACTATTTCCGCATTATTGCTGAACGTATAAAATCCTAACCCTTTAATAGGTTCCAACACATTTTGTAGGAATTGATACTTGGGTTGATTGAGTGATTTTGAATAGAGATATACATTTGCGAATCGCAATCCTTGTGGATGTGTTAAGAGTGATATCATTGCATTGGTCTTTCCACAATTTGAAGGTCCAATAATGAGTCCTCGAACTGATGATGGAAGTAGTGGGCCATGTCTTAACAATACCTGCCCATTCAATCCACACCCAAATTTCTCATCTAGATTGTCAACGACAAAATTTTCTTTCTGTTTCACAATGCGCATCGTACCACGGTTGGAGACTATGTAAATGGAAAAATGTTATGAGCATCTCATTTAAATGTGTACCATCAAACGATACGGACGTATCTATAGTAGAAGTCAGAGTAAAGAAGGTTTTGGATTTGTGAATAAATTAATAAATACACTTCCATTCGAATTACATATACCTGGCGGTTATCAATATTGTGGACCCGGTACGAAACTGAATGAACGTTTAGCACGCAACGATCCTGGCATCAATAAATTAGATATTGCATGCAAAAAACACGACATTCAATATTCGAATCATCCATCAGATCTCACAGCGAGACATATAGCAGATAAAGAACTAGAATACGCAGCTTGGGATAGGGTTAAATCAAAGGACGCAAATATTGGGGAAAGGGCAGCTGCCCTACTGGTCACCAATATTATGAAAGCAAAGAGACATTTGGGTATGGGCTGTAATAGTTCCAACAAGAAGAAGGTTAAGAGAAAACCATCAAGGAAAAATAAAATAAAAAAAGTTGCATTCGGTGCTGGAGTGGTTAGTAAAGTGCGAAATGTATTGAAAAGATCTGGTGGGGATCAGTTTGTGACGACTGATAGAAAGAAAGCTATCACTGTGGCATTACAAGCAGCACGTAAATATCTTAAAGCTGCCGGTGGTAAGAAAAAAATTCGCACACCTCGAATAATTCCAATTCCCAAAATTGGTGGGATTTTGCCATTGATTCCGATTTTCGCTGGACTTTCTGCACTCGGAAGTTTAGCAGGTGCAGCTGCAGGAATTACCAAAGCTGTGAATTCGGCAAAAGCAAGCAGAGCAGCTCTCATTGAAGCCAATCGCCACAATAAAACAATGGAGGCTGTAGCATTAGGTAAACGTGGTAGTGGAATATATCTCAAACCTTATCGTAAAGGATTGGGATTATATTTGAAACCATACAAACCATCGCAATCATACAAGTCAAAAAACTAGTAGATTCCCTACCTCTGAGGCCTCTCACCGATTTCGATCTCAATTATTATGCACAGAAAATGAAAATTCCACACTTTCGTGGTGTTTTTATGCGTGACAGATTACCTTCTTCAAGGCCAAAACTGTATGAGACAGCTATTGTCAATTTGGATAAAATAAGTGGTCCTGGAACACATTGGGTGGCATACAAGAAATGTGGCAAAGAAGTCACATATTTCGATAGTTTTGGAGATTTGCCCCCACCAATGGAATTGATTCGATACTTTCGAAAATTTTCGGGAGTGAAAATCAAATATAACTATGATCGCCAACAAAAATTCAATACAGTCTTCTGTGGTCATTTGTGCCTAAAGTTCCTCTCTGAATCAATTCGCAAATAAAAAAATGGATACAACTCCAACAATGGATCGTGAGGCTATCAAGAGAATGGGATATTCATTGAAGATGTATTCAAAATATCGCACCCTAACAAAAATGGATAGCATGATGCTGGCCAATATGCCCAAGGAAGTTATAATTGCCTGTGCTGCACATGAGATTGCAAATGTTTGGGAAAAATTACCAAAACATCTACAAGATGATATCGACATAATGAAGTATCAATACTGCTATGAACACCACTCTGACGAAGAATCTAATTCAAATTCTGATGTGAATGATGGTCCCATGCCTCGAAAAATTTTCTGCTGCTATTGCAATGTAGAGGATATGAGTATTGGTGTCAATAAAAACAATATTCATTTGAACGCGCTGCCCAAAAAAAAGTGTGAATTATTGCAGATGTGTTGTAGACAACAATAAATTGAAGTGGCATTTGTAAAATGCATCAGTCATGTCGCGGAAGTTCGAACTACAAGCTGTCGGGACGAGTGTCTTAAGTGCAGACTTTTTTCCACCTATCGAATTGGATAGAAACAGCCGTTATGGACTAGGACTATTGGGATTCTACGGATGCAACACAATCAATAATATAACTGAAGAAAACAATTTAATCAGATTCAGACTTAGTGGTGACGACTCACCCATGCTACAATTACACACCATTGAAATTCCATGTGGTGCTTATGAAATAGAAGAGATCAATGCAGTTATACAGAAAAATATAATGTTCAGATTGTTTCATGACAAAAAACCAATCGATATTACTGCAGATGATATTTTCTACCTACATGCCAATAATAATACGATGAAATGTGAAATGCGATCAAAATATGAAATTGATCTGACACATCCAAACTCTATTGCGAGCATGATGGGATTTGACCATAAAATATTTCCACAGAATCAAATACATGAATCCTCACTACCGATTAATATAACGATTGTGAGACTCATCCGTTTGGATTGCAATATAATTTCTGGTTCATATATAAATAATGAAGAGTCCCACATTCTTTTCTCATTCGATGTTGACGTCGAAGCTGGATACAATCTCACGAAAGAACCGCACAATATTATATATATGCCTGTCAGCCCAGAAGGACGTCAATTGATTCACAATATAACAGTGCGTATTTTGGATCAAAAAAATAAGCTCGTGGATTTCGGAAGTGAAGAAGAGATCTTTATCGTTTTGGAATTGAAAAAAATCGATTGAGTTCTATTATGGGTTTTTGTTTCAATAGAAGAAATCATCAACGATTCGAGCAAATCGAAACCAAAAAGGAATGCTCAACCGCAAAAAAGGTCATTCCAAAAGTGTTCGCTAAACAGTCAACACGTCACCACCTATCTGTAAGAGACCTCAAATTCTTGAAATCGATAGGATTGAAAGTAAGGAAGTAACAATGGTGCATGAAACAAATAGTGAAAAGTTGAATATATTCGATGAACCGGTGCTCGATCATTCCCTCATAAGTTTACATGAGCACACATATAAACCATATGGCTCGCCCCTATTCAGGAATTCAGATGAAATTCGAATTGCAATTAATAATCAAGATGTCATTCTTGATATTGCAGAAAGTTTCATTTACATAGAGGGAAAATTCACACCGGAAGATGCAACAAAACCATGCTATTTATCGAATAATGCAATGGCTTTTCTGTTTGATGAAATTCGTTATGAAATGGGTGGAGAACAAGTGGCTGTCATCAGAAAACCCGGAATAACCTCTACAATGAAAACCATGATTTCATTTGGACAATCGCACGCTAACACCTTACTGACTACAGGCTGGGGTCTTTCAAGATTCAAACAGGACATATTGGATACAACCAGTCATGTATTCAGTGGCAAATTACCGCTGAAATATCTGATGGGCTTTGCTGAAGATTACAATAAAAGTATCTTGAATGCCAAACAAGAACTAATTTTGATAATCGCTCGTACCTTCAACAACTCATATATAGGTGAAGTTGATGCTAATTTGGAAATAAATAAAATCGAATGGAGAATACGACACATAGTACCAGAGGATAAGCACAAACTCAAACTTTTGCATAGAATCAACAAAAGTGGTCTGAATGCAAAAATTAAGTTGGCCTATCGTATGTGGGACTTGTATGAACTCCCTTCATTACGAGCTACATCTTCAGACATATGGGCCATAAAAACAACCAATGCTTTGGAAACACCTCGTTTCATTATAATCGGATTTCAAAATACCGCAATATCTGAAAACCGAGCAGAAGACATCACGAAATTCATAACAGCTGACATCAATAATATTCGGGTATACTTGAATTCTGAAGTATATCCATATGAGCGTTGGAATTTGGATTTTGACAAAAAACTAGATTCGTCTGCATACTATGCTTATGAGAACTTTCAACGTAGTTATTATGATAAAGATATGAGTGAACCTCTAATGGATATTGGACAGTTTCGAAGCAATCCACTCTTCGTAATCGATTGTTCACATCAACCGAATGCCACAAAATCCTCAACTATCGACATAAAGGTTGAATTTGAAACCAGGAAGACCAAATTTCCAGACAACACCAAAGTATATGCACTCATTTTGCATGATACATTTCTAACGTACAATGCATTGGATGGTTCAGTTCACAGCAGATATTGACACTTATTGATACTTTTAATTGATTATATATTTTTGTCATTATATCTTTGTACTCGTTTTCTTTTCTCTTCATTTATATTTTAATTTGTAATAATTTTCTCAATATTGTATTAAAGGGAATTGAATAAATAAACATGAAAATGATACTTATGTGTTTTATTTAACTTTTTGGTACATATAAACAATCTAAAATTATTTCTTCCTCATATTCGTCATTCTCTCGACCGTCTTCAATTTCTTCACGATTTTCGTCAATCAATTGGAACTTTTGAATGATCCATTCTGGTAGGTGCAGTTGAAGACGGTACAGGAATCTCTTCAGGTTCAATTCAATCATTGCAGCACAAAGATGATTCAGATCCAATGTCCCAGCCAGAAATTTGTCGCAAACTTCCGCACCACTGTTGTAGTTCTCAGCATCACGAAGGCACAATTCGATCCTTTCTTCATCATAGCACACACTCAGGTCATAAACGGTTGCATGCTCAGCATTCTCACTCAACGCCTTCAGTTCGGAAGACAGTCTTTGGATGGATGAAGCGAGATCCTCAGCCTTGACCCAGTGTTCACTAGCATACTGCATCCACATCTTTGAATGATTGAACTGAAAACAAATGAAAACAGAACATTAGAACATAAACTCATCGTCATCATTAATAATACTCACAGAAAATTGTATCATCTTTCGATTTATAAAGTGAGTGTGTTCAACAATGTATGAAAATGTTTATATGTTTCCTCAAAACTTACATGCAAATAATCTTATATACAAATAAAACACTATTAACCTAATACCAATGATTATTAGTAATGCTATTCAATGCAATTGAATGCGACAAGAGATCTTGTTTTCATACCAGCAAAACTTTGTGGACTTTGACCTAAATATACTAGTGTATATTTACCATTCGATGAATTGATGCAAGTTATATCATCATCACTGAATTGCATTGAGATCCGTTTGGGAAGCCATGTTTTAAATAATTTATTATTATTCCTAACATCTTCCATAGTTAATAAAATTGATTTACCAAACCGGGTGGAAAAAGGAGTCATATTCCTTATTACATATGTTTCATTTATTGGTAATGACGATAAGACCCTTTGCTCTAACACTTCTACCTCCTGTATAATCACATTATTGATTTTTTGCAAGTCTACTTTGGAAACGGACATGATGAATGGAAAATATAAACAGTTTTCAACAGAAAAACACACTCACACAATTGCTGCGGATATGGCACTGAATAACTAACTCACGAACTGCTGCAGATATAATGATTCCACATGTAAATCCGCATTTCTTATATAATGGATAGTGAGCCGCCTCCCACCACTATCTGTGCAGCGGATGCGCACACATCGCTAGTACCCCACCAGACTGTCTGACGTTGCTACCCCTCCACTCTCCGATGAGCTTTCAGAGAGCAGTGCGGGCATTCATTCGTGGCTGTGACTTCGTGGAGTGCAGACGTGCGGTGTAGTGAGGGCTCGTGTTGGTTTGGGTGGGTGGTGTTTGTCAGTTCGGGTATTCATTCGTGGCTGTGACTTCGTGGAGTGCAGACGTGAGGTGTAGTGGGGGCTCGTGTTGGTTTGGGTGGGTGGTGTTTGTCAGTTCGGGTATTCATTCGTGACTGTGACTTTGTGGAGTGCAGACGTGAGGTGTAGTGAGGGCTCGTGTTGGTGAACTTTGGGTGTGTGGTGTTTGTGCGTGTATGTGTAGACATGTGTACTTCTATGCAATGTAGTACAGAGAACACATTTATCCGTGTGTATGCAATCTATTCTTCATACATGAAGAATATCTTTACCGCGTATGCAAATTCTAATTACCCCCCCCCCCTCGACTAGAGTACACATGAAGATGCATTACCAGCCTATCTCAAGGTCGAATGACGTCACACAAAGAATCCCATAATTACATTTTCAAAAAAAATTTCAAGGTCCTATGCACCAGTTGAGCCGTTCAAGGTCAACCCCCACCACTATGATGTCATTAATTAGTCATTAATGACGTCATAGTGGTGGGGGGAGGCTTAGAACCGGCTCAAATCTCTTACTACCACAAGTTTACTTATAGACCGGGAGGTCATGACAGGTGACGTTCCACCATTTTTTCGTGCATGCCTTTTTGAGGCTTGATAAATAACCCTAAAATATCAAAGATAGTCGGGTTTTTAGCCCCCCCGCGCGTCCTCTTCATAAGGAAAAACGCTTTTCTTTCTGTAGCGAATTTTCGTGTTTTTCCGTGATATTTTACTGCATGCCATTGTAATATACGGAAGTTCAAACTAATTGAAGCTCTAATAATTGATGGCATGCACCCCGCAGCGGCCCAAGATGATCAAAGGGTTGTGAAAACCTGAAAAAAATTTTAGGAAAATTCCGTGTTTTCAAATTGCATGGGAAAAATTTCCGGAAAATTCTGTAAAATTTTAACACCGATTTTCCGTGATTCCAAACTGCATGCCATTGAAAAAATACTTAATTCGTACCATTATTCAATAGAAGGAAATTTGGCATGCACACCAGGGTGTTGCAAAATAGAGGCATGCGTGACGAAAGTTGCAAAAAACACTGAGCAAATTTAGGTGACTTGTTTTTGCATGCCGTTTTGAAATTCATGAATTTACCTTATTTCAAGTCATGAATGTAAATGGCATGCATGTAGCTACAGCCCAATACACAAAAATTGTGAAAAAATTGAATAAACATCAATTTTTTAATTGAAAAAAATCTAAAAAATGGCGTGACTTCTTTTTGCATGCCGCTATGTACTTTTTTGAGCCGAAATGCAAAATAGCATGCATGTAGCTTTATGACAATTGGTTAAATAAACAAAAAAATCGTCCGATTTAATAATTTTATTATTTTTCAAATTTTTTATGAAAAATGAAAGTAGAAAATCATTTTCAGCATCATTATTTTATACATGAAGTATTATTATTAAATTCACTCGCCGCCCTATTTGGGTTAATATTCCCATCTCTTACTTAACGCTCAGCCGATGTATCTGAGGCGTGAGTGCAAGTGAGCCAAGAATGCTCTCAGCCGACACCCTCCTACCGCACCACATGCTGCCAGAGCCCAGCTAAATATAAAATCTTGACCTGATACATCATGCCGACTGGTAGCAAACTTGTTGTTTACTTCTATACGGTGGTATAGGCAATGGCGTAGCGTGTAGCGTCTATCATAGTGTTACGTGCTAGCTCCGGCCCTGACGAGATCGTAAACGCAGATGAGGGATCGCGACGTCATTTTCCAAGAACTGTTGATTGCCGCCTGGAGAATTCGAGACACGTCATCGGGGCTTCTCTCGAGGATTTTCGATAGGTACGCAGGCATCGTGATATCGCGGCGGAGAGAAGTTTTTGTTCGGAGAGTTGGTTATTGACAGAGTTAGTTAAGTGACAAATTTTATTCAGAGCTAATTGGTGAGAGTTATTGGGAGCTAAGTGGAGCAGAGCTTTGTGCGGAAGTAGAATTTTTAGTACAGAGAGTTTTGGTACCGAGCATTGGAAAGTTATCGGAGCGATTCAACTGATTGTGTTGAATTGTATTAGAGAGTTAAAATAAAAGGAGTTCAGTGTTGTTCGGTGTTTTAATCGAAGAACCCAGAGATAAATCGTAACAGTAGTGTCAGAAGTTTGATTTTGAAAGGATATATCGTAACAGTGGTGTCAGAATTAATATTTTCCAGAAGAAAGATCGTAACAATAGGATAGTAGTAACCCCTCGTGCTAGTCGACGTATGATAGGCCACGTTTAGACTAGAGACCGGGAGATTCGAGTCATTTGAATTTATTTTTTTTACAATTCTTGAATGTTGGACTGTGATAACATGTATGTTATTTCAGCCATCAACTTGAAATAATGTTTATTCAAACAATTTTCATGGAGCTACATGCATGCCATTTCGTATTTCAATTGAAAATAGTATCTACAAATGAAATACAAAGTGGCGTGCAAGAAGAAGTCACGGCATTTTTTAGATTTTTTTTTTATTGATGCTTATTCAATTTTTTCACAATTTTTGTGTATTGGGCTGTAGCTACATGCATGCCATTTACATTCATGACTTGAAATGAGGTAAATTCATCAAATACAAAACGGCATGAAAAAACAAGTCACCTGAATTTGCACTGTTTTTTTGCAACTTTTATTATTATTTATAATACGATGGGCTTATTCAACATGCATGCCATTTTAATTAGATAATTATTCCGTTATAAAATTAATATTCATCCTTATTAGGAGTGATTTGGAATCACGGAAAATCGGTGTTAGAATTTTACAGAATTTTCCGGAAATTTTTCACCGTTGGTCCTACGGGGGGTGCATGCCAATTTTCCCATAGTATTTTCATTACAAAAACTTCAATTCTTCACACCGGCATGCAATTTGGAAACACGGAATTTTCCTAATTTTTTTTTCAGGTTTTCACAACCCTTTGATCATCTTGGGCCGCTGCGGAGTGCATGCCATTAATTATTAGAGCTTCAATTAGTTTGAACTTCCTTATATTACAATGGCATGCAGTAAAATATCACGGAAAAACACGAAAATTCGCTACAGAAAGAAAAGCGTTTTTCCTTATGAAGAGGACGCGCGGGGGGGCTAAAAACCCGACTATCTTTGATATTTTAGGGTTATTTATCAAGCCTCAAAAAGGCATGCACGAAAAAATGGTGGAACGTCACCTGTCATGACCTCCCGGTCTATTATTTTGCAGAATATTTTCATAGGATGGTTTTAAGTACAAATATCTTGCTCGAGTGATCTACGATAAAGTAATTGAATAAAAATATTGGGAGAATGTACCCAGTAAAGTTATGGGAGAACTTTCATGAATTGGTCTTCAAGAAAGAGACTGAAGAACTCAAAATCAAAATTTCTTGAAGCTTTAAGACACGTCATACAACAAACAACATAATCTGTCAATGACACAGGGTTCAATACATTCAACACAATTTCAGAAAACGAATAATACATAATAATTGAATGCGAATGATATGTTCTATATATTTAGTTTCTACTGGTAAAACCTTGTCTAATCTCAGTACCAGTGAGTGAAATGAGTGAAGGGTATATGATTGTCATCTCGCAACCAACTGTAATGATCATGCAGATCATTGGTCATGAATATTTCGTGTCTTTTTTGTGTGTTTTTCAGAAGTTCCTATTATCAGCAAGCCATAAAAAAAGTATGGGGATTTTTTCGAATAATCTTCTGCATGAAGTATCACTCGAGACCCTTGCCTTGCATCGCACGATCCTATTCTGCATCACGAGCAGTGGGTGAGGTACCCCATATTGTTATTCCGTATCTAATTCGGGATTGAATGTTTCCTAGGTAAAATATCAAGATTCCCTTTGTGTCAATGATATATTCAAGGGATCTGATTTGGAGTATTCAGTACTAGGAATATTTGTTAAAGTTCTACAGTGGACATTGAAAGAAAGATGTTGATTCTTCTTAGTTTTTCGGGTACTTAATCTATCACAATCTGAAAAAATAATAAATAATTTATATTGGAATCTATAGAAGTGTAGAACGACAGATTCTCAATCTACCCCAAGAAGTTGGTGCGTCAGTCAAAAGATGTTGATCTATACAACAAATATCTATACCAACAGAATTCACAGATTTTTTTTAAATAAATCGAGGAATGTTTCTTCTCTGTCGTGTGTGGAATGTTATATATTTGGATAAAGATGCATTCAGGAAGAGTGAGTTAATTTGAAACCTTGTATTGAGTGCCTGAATATCATTGTGGGTATCATTTTGAATTTGCATTATTCAGATTCATCTCTGAATAATGGAGTGGAATCATCTGCGTTTGAGCACATCAATGCATTGGGAAACACCAGAGACATAAACAGTTAATGAAATGGGGCCCTGAGGAACACCTTTCCATATGGGAAGTTCACTACAGCGATAAAAATTATTCTGGCTGTTTTGTTCAAGATTCAATTCTACCTCTTAGAAGCGTCCCTTTTGAGTAGGAAAAGAGGAGAAACAATATTTGCGGAAGTAGCTGGACATTATTTATTTCGAGGACACCTGAACAAGATAGGGCTGTATAAGGATACCTTAGCGTGTTTTTAATTCGACGATTAACACTAATCCTGCGCAACAAACAACCCTTTCTCTACGCCCATGACTTCCTCGACGCCTATGAGTGAACCGAAGACGACCACGCCCATCGACCGCATTTGTTTACACACGGAGAGAACTATTGCTAAGGTTCCAGAAATGCCCACTCCCGTTCGAATACAGAAAATTCCCAGAATAATGGACCTGTGTATGGAGGCAGAGAGAGCAGCAACAGTTAGTTGATTACGGATAGCGATCAAGTGAATAAATAGGCACAACAGTAATGGGGATTTTCCTAATTCCACTATCTCAAACCGTTCATTACGTATTTGACAGCTGTAAGGTAATGATTCCCTTAGAACGTCTTTTCAGATATGTAACATTTTATTTCATGACTACATTCAATTGTTCAAAAACCGAATTCAGCGAATTTTCGTTCAAAATTCTTTGTAAAATTGAATTGAAATTAATATTTATAGTAAATTTGTTCAACAGTTGGATTGATACTGCATCTATCCATGAAGCAGGCAATTGTTTCACCTACTTGCTAACATCCAGTGTCTCGTTGATCATTGAAAATGAGGGATAACGAGAAAATTATTGCTACACCAGAAGGAATTACCGCACAAGCATGGTGGGAGTGGAAAAAGTACAGTAAGCAACTCGAGGATGAGGCTAGTTACGTGCACTAGCTCGTGCATAATAGACTACTTATCACCCTAGTTACGTGATATACTATTGTGTGATTTATTGAGTTATGAATCAGCTGCTTATTGATTTGTTGAGTGTATTGCAAAGAAGTTGTTCGATTCTGCAGTACCAATTGTCACTTATTTCCGAACTCATAGAAAAAACGTAACTTTTCGTAGATATGACAACTCTGTAAGGAATCTGAACGTGAGTACTTTCGACCAGTTTACGGTTAGGTTAGCTTACGTACACGTCCAACGGGACGGTGCTCCTCATTACTTATGCAATTCTGATCACACGGCATGGCGAAGTTGGCCGCTGCGGGTTACTCCGAATTGCGCGGCTGCTGAAAAGTTAAAATGGCCGGCCGTCAGCGCAACGAGTATGACGCTCGATTTAATTTCGAACTGCTAATTTGACGTGCATAATTCAAACGGAACGAGCGACGTCGGGAAAATATATTTTCCGTTTTTAAGCACATAAATATACGACGCAATGAGCGGAGAGATGTAATTCCAGACTATGTGGAATGCCATAATACCCTCGAAACAGTGTGAGTATTGACTGTGAAAATGATAATTTATAAATGAAATAGTATATACATCAAGATGCCCGGGAAACCCTGGTGTATCTACTTATACCTGAATAATTTTCGGATAAACTTGGCGAAAACCGATTGCTTGATTTTTTTTAAAAACAAGATCACTATTGTAGATGGCGATCAGTCATATACCATATGAAGCTTAATTTTCACTAGAGAGAAATGTGCAACCGAATATATTACTACTGTTTATTATTTGCCTACTGAGAATTTTACAGCCCTGACAGCCAATCAAATGCGCTTCAGAAAACGTGCATGTAACGTGGAAAGCTACCGTTAACAACCTGTCAATTCTGTCACTGTCACCTGCTACATCTACAAGTTTTTAGTGTTTTTAGATCGTAAGACTTTGATTCCAAGACAAATATACTTCGCCCATTCACCTGAGAATGTACGACAAAATTGCCTTCTGTCAAAAAAACATGCTAGTGTATTGAAAGTGATAGACTGTCTTGGAATTGGGGATACATAGCTATAGATGTTTCCTCCTCGATATATGACTTTCGCTCAAGCTGAAACGAATAAAATTGGCTACGACGCTACATTCATGTTATTTTTTTGGAGCGATTTGTTTTGTACTTACCTTAGGTTTAGGTACTGAATATAGACGAATATCTGGATCCCCAGATTTTGACTGTCCACACGAAATACAAAATCTTCTACACATCGTGAAAAAGAACTTGTATTAACTTCAAAACTTCTTTTACTCATATAGACTTTCAAACACTGTTGAATGCGAAGAAATAATTCCAGATAGTTTTCATTGACAGCCTCAAAGGTACGTCAATCTGAAAAAAACCGACATTTGACGAATTTTTGAAAATGCTCCTATAACACCCCCATACAAAAATGAGAAAGCTTTCGTTATCGTCGATTGTTTTTCGCCAAGAAATTCTAAACAATATCGAATCACTAGATATACCAGGGTTTCCTAGACATCTTAATATATATATATATATATATATATATATATATAAATAAAAGGAAGGTAGTCCTGACTGACTAGTTGAGGAAAATTGCGAATGATCTTGAGGATGCAGTAAATATATAAATATTGGGCAAAGGTTCAAAGAGAACTCTTTGTCATTTAGTCGAGCTTTATTTCCTTCATCAAGACAATCTGAAAGGTGTGAATAAAATTATTTTGAGACGAAACAATATTGAAAAACGTAAAGTGGTGAGTACTTTTAACTTGAGATTTTGAAAAAAAAATCAGCAACCACATATCACACATGAAGAGCAATTCTTCATTGAACGTCAATTATAATAAATTGGAAACACTTATATATATATATATATATATATATATATATACATATATATAGAAAACAGATGAAAGATCTCCATAGCACATGTGTACGTCTAATTTTATTCCTATCATAACCTCAACTGTTAAACCTCTCTACCTCTTTTCCCACTTCTTGGTCCCTATCACCCAAACAATTTCAATCAGGAAAGTAGTGAGTGTGACAGACCATTAACAAGGTGAAAACAACTGCTTTGTATTCCAAATTATGATACTTCATTCGCAAGCTAATTGGACACAAATTTCTGACCTTGAAAACCACCACATATCAATTTTGAATCACATCGGACCATATTTGCAAAACTTGCAAGCCGTTTTGGAGCCGTCATTTTGTTTCTCCCTCAAAAAATTACTATAATGCATTGTTTCCAAATTCATGTGCAAGTAGCTAGCAAATGAATAAATTGGAATAGTTGTTCCTTCCACAAGAGGACGCCGAAATAAAAATTTAGCAAAAACTGGTATAGCCGAATTACTTATGAAATTACCTTTTTATTTATGTCACCTCATTACTACGTCTCTTATTAAAATTGTTTTGGGTGACAGTGACCAAGGGAAAAAAGAAGAAGGATAACTGTTGGGGATATGATAGGAAGATGTTTCCCTTGGAATGGAAATCCAAAGCCAGTGCTATGTTCAATTTTGAAATCGAATTCTTGAATGAACATAATCCCCCGTGAGAGTCGTGCTGATAGTAATTCACAAGTCATCAAGAAAGTGAGCGACTTTTGAATTTGAGGAGAAGCCTGTAACGGAAATTTTCTCACATTGATCACAACTAAATAGATTTATTCGAGAACTTGTGGCGTGGTGAGAGAGTTTGATAATTTATCCATAATGAAAACTTTTAACAGAGAATATCTACCCTTACACTAAACCAATATCATAGATACTCGACGCGCGTTTAATTAGTTGATATGTTCAGAAGAAAAGGATCGTGAACCTATTAACTAGCGTTGGTTACACTCATAAAATCACAAAATCACAACGCATTTGTTAAGAGCTGACTATAAAGAAAGTAACCTGTCGGATCTATAAAATAACTCACCTTCTATTAATCCTAATTAGAATTTCAGTATTTGACTCAATGATGAGCTGAATGAGATAGGCCATCTGCCATTATTCAAATTGATACTATATTCAGCTACTTCTAGACTTTGAATGCTTTGAGCATACTAAGCATTATTCGAATTTTCCTTTTTTTCGTATCGGACGAGCGATGGAAGCATGATGCTCCTTGAAACGAGATTTATTAGCACTACGACTTTGACCAATGTTCGTTTCCTTGCAATATTCACATTCGGTTCGATGATTCTTGTATAAGATTTTCAACATGTTGACACACTGATTATAATTCAAAACAATCTTTATATATTTCTCCAACACATGATAGCTACGACTGCCTGCCTGACGGCCTCGTGGTATGAATCTTTCTCTCGTGACTTCTATTAAAAATAACACACTAGTAGCATAACTATTATCTTATGTGGCGGCGATTGGGCGTTAAAAATAGAAGGCAAGAAGGAAAATCAGACGTATGTTCCAGAAAGGTAACTACCCCTCAGGCTCCCACTTCTGATCGCAGCCTCTGATAAGTGATATAATAAGTATGTTTAATTTCGATAGGTTCATCGTAAAAAATTCCTTCTTCTTTTTATTCTCACTTGAAGAAGCTATTGAACAGCAGAACACTCGTAGTAGTTTTTTGCTAGAATTAAACAGAAAACTTAAATATTCTTTGTTGAATATAGATATCCGTGTAGAAATAACCAATGGTGAAGTTGTTTATATCAACAGAGAATGTTTTCTAATTATCTTGTGAAAATATTATATTATTGATCATTTACGAATACCATTCGAGAGGAAATCCTTCGTTATATTCAGATAACTTCGAACGATCAGGGTCCTGACTCGTAAATGCCGACAAAATAATTTCCCCCCGCAAGGGATATTGTATAATTGACTTAATTTTTTTTTAGGTAATTCTGTTGAAAAATCATTATTGAGAAATGAGTTCGGGAGATATCGAGATTCACAACACAGGGTAATGTCTGTGATTGTCGAATTAACCGTGATGGATCTGTCAGACGAACAAGGGCCAAAAAAATATCGTCAAAAATGGCATAACACGTCTCAAAAAGAGAAATGACAGTACTGAGTGGTGCTACGATCCAAGAAAATGGGATAGTCCCTCTCTTAAAATATGAAAAACTTTCTTTCGAATAAATTATCACAAGCATGATGTATTTGGGTTTTTGTAGAAACTATTCATTCCAAAAAATCAACCTCTGAAGCAATAGAACATCACGAGAAAAAGAACTATTAAACCGTATCGTGTATTTTACCTGCTTCTGGCCTTATTTACGATTCTCATATAGAAGTGAAGGGGAAGCAAGAGATAATTACTCCTTCCAGTGAATAATCTCGACTCAATTATCCCAAATTATGTAGCGAAATATGACTCCTGCAGAAATACGTACACATTGCTGGAAGATGCGGTTGATTACCAATAGCTTCTTCTCCATTCTTAGAGGGTCGTGAACAACAATTAGTCTCGCGACTAATTGTGAAACATGAGGCGCATATTCTTCGGCTATAATTCGCATTTGGAAATACGACGCTAAAGAGCAACTAGTTGTATATTCCTTAACCGTGAGCCGTCACCCATTTATCTTCGTTTCCTCCACCAATTCGCGCGATTCAGATAAAATTACTCATTGTTTGTCCTCGAATCCATGAGAGGGATACAAAAAGGAACGGCCATGCTTGATTCGATATTCTGTAGTAATAGTTGTTTTCCACAAATCGCCTTGAAGTTTTGATATCTCTGACGAAGTTTCTTAAAGAAAAAGTCAAGATTTCCTTAATAGAGCGGGCGCTGCGAAACATTCCGTTTGAAAAAACCGATGACCTCATTCTGATTGATGATTTGAGTTGAGGAAGACTCGATGAATGATATTTAAGAGGTCGCCGAATAGCCAGAATAGCCCGTTGTCAGTTTTATTATAAATCTCCTTCCCAGCGTCACATACCTTCTCTCGAGTTTTGGAGCGGGCCGCGCTTTTCTCAACAGTTTTTGTGACTTCAGTTATAGCTGAACTTCATCCATTATTATAACAGATAGATTTTCCATAATTATAAAATAGCAGCGCTTAGAATTTTGTGATAACTTTTTTTGAAGTGAATAAATATCGCTATAATTATTAAAAAAAAGGCGAACGAAAAATTATGGTGAACTGGTGAATAAACCAAATAAAAACTATTCAAATGCATTAAGTCGACGCAAAGACGAAATTTCAGACAAATTTGAGAAGTTGTTTGATCCGAATGCTGATGTAGAATACTTCTCGTGGTATAAAAGTTGCATGGCTAGCTATATCGGCGGAGAAAAAAATCCTTGTCGTCACTGCATAAGAGTGCTGGGAGTAACTGTATAAAAAGTATGCATCACTGCGGCCTGAAAATTTCACAGAAAACCGATTTTTTATAAAGTACCAAAATGGAAAGTGTTACCGAAGCGTCATGGGAATACATTCGATCAGCGCAGTAGCCCAAAAAGTAGCTAGTTATTCAAATTTAAACGATGCAAGCGCATACACGGGTCACTGTTTACGACGAACTTCAGCAACACTTAATTGATGGAGGCGGAAATCTAGAATGCCTCAAACGACATGGGAGCTGGAAATCAAGCACGGTTGTCGAAGGATATATAGAGGATTCAATAAGAAATAAGAACGATAATGCTCAAAATATTTTAAACCCTCATGATTCGCCAACATCGGGAATGATGGCTGAAAGTTGTGCTCGACCATCAGTATCATCAACAATTACCAATGCGTATCAAGAGTCGGGAACATTTTTGCACGGTTTCAATTTTGAAAATGCTTCATTAACTAATTGTACTTTTAATATCACTATAAATAAAAATGATGTTTAATTGTTGTTAATGACATTTGTATTGTTGCTTTGTGACATGTTTCATATTGTTGCCATGACAACATTTTTCCCTCCGCCGTAAAGAAATGGGAAAAAAAACTGCTGCCGGCGGAGACATCAAACTTTGACAGGATCAAGTTAGATAAGTAATGTCATCATTATTTGACGTTTGAAAAAAAACGTAATTTGTCGTTATTTCTTCATTTCACTATAGGAGTTATTTCAAATTCATGTGCACTTCTTATAGAAACGAGATTCAAACATAGACCGATACAAAAAAAACTTGAGATTAGTCAGGCATTCAATAGTGTATTCAGAGTTCATACAACAATAATGTCTATTCAACAGTTATTATGAATTATAAGTATTTATTTCAAAAATCATCGATTCTGGCCAACGCCATTAAATATATATTCATCAATAGTCAATTGCAAGTACCCCTCTAGGGGCTCTGATATTTACGTATTGTTTAATAAAATAGGTGGTCGTGGGAAAAATGTCACTTTTCGCCCTAGTAATGTAACATACTATTCCTTACAGTTTTTAGTTTTCAACATAAATTGAAACTTTTCCTAGAGATTAATTACCCTAACCCCAAACTGATATTTTTGCACTCGACGTGCGTTTCGTTAACAAGGTTAGCATCTTCAGGAGAAGAAAATCAGAGGATCAATTTTCTCAATTAATAAGTGGAGTGCCGAGAAAATTCGATGAGACAATTGAAAAGTCTAAATGTTTTATTAGCCAGTCGGTACTTGTATTTTGAAGTGGAGTTGATAAAAAAGTAGATCAACCTGCACCTGAAGAGTTACTAAGAAATATTTTTTGTAGTTGCAGAAAAGGGTGCGGCACAATGTGTGGTTGCCGGGTTATTCTGCAATTCAGCATGTATAACATGCAATGGAGACAACTGTCACAACACGGTTCCAACAATTATGGACCAGGAAGAAGACAAGATCGAAGACGAAGATGAGGTAGAAAGAAATAGCATCGAAGAGAAAGACGAGAGTGAGGAGGAGTATTAATTATTATAACATTTATTTTTTGTAATAATACAATTCTTCATATTTATTTTCATTAATAATAAAAGTTGAAAAATATTTTGAATACTTTTGAAGATGATTTTAATCGATCACACTCCCGAATCTAGACTTAACATTTTTTTAATGGGGTAGTTTTCACCCTTAAAAAATCCAAAGCAACCCCGAGTACAGCGGTAACTTAAAAGTAGAGTCTCAATCTGAATTTTCATACAGTTGGGTTTCCCGGTTACTCAATAACAATTTCCATATAACTATCACAAGGCTGGTTTTTAGGGGTCGAAACTGTTCAATATATCAGAAATTGTCTACTGTAAGCTCAAAACTAGTATTTTGTAATTTTTTTTGAATAGGGGTAGTTTTCACCTCTGATGAATAAAAATCAACCCCAGGCACAACTTCAACTTTGAAGTAGATGGTAGATAGAAGCTGAATCTCAAATTAAATGCAAATGCTACTGAATAAGTTTAATAACTGCCAAATAACACGTTAATTATTATTTTCTGATGATATTCTGTCACAAGGGGGAGGGGGGTGTTAAGGGCTGACACTGATTACTGAACCATAAATTGTATCAATAATTATCAATTGATTGTTTTTACTGATATAAATATGATTTGAGTTTATCAAATGCTCCAATCTGAAATTCTGATATTTTTTTTCGAATAGGGGAGGTTTTTACCCCCCTCCAGAAAAGCAACCCTCGGCGCAGGGTAGATTTTGAAATAGAGGGTAAGTAGAACCTATATCCAAATTTTCATACGAATCAGTGCTGTATGGGACAAATACACAGTTTACACTTTTTTTACCGTCTTAGACTGGAGTAATTGTGAAAACTGTCAAGCTGTGTGCACGTACCAATATACTTCAAAAAAAGGACTTTTGTATTTCGTGCAGAAAAATGTTAATTGAGATTGTAGCAGAGTGCTTTCGACTGAAAAGTCATCATCAGTGCTCACCCGAAAGTAATGTTTGAAAATTTTATGAAATGGTGGGGGAGTAGAAAAATTTCAATTGAAAAAGCATTAATGAAATTCGAGATTACCTACTTGTCAGGTTTACAAGAGCTATAACCACAAAAATACATATGTTTGTATTTCTAGGAATTATATATTTGAATTTGATGAAACACAATTCATTAATATTCGTTCTGAAGTTCTCCTGGAATGGAAAAACTGAATTCCGCTACATATTTGATGTTACCGTTGCATTTTTTTGTGGGAGGAAATAATCTCACTTGAATTATAGAAGAAACAACTGAAGATAATATCCAGTAGTGAAAAGAATCTATCTGTACACCCTTTTTCTTACATTTATTAGGATATTAACAAGGAATCATTCTTTCAAGTCATTGCGTGATGAAAATGAAGAAACGTCAACATTGGCGAAGATCTTAATGAGAAATCTCAACAATCATTATTTGTCAGGTTTACAAGAGCTATAACCATAAAAATACATATGTTTCTCAAGGACCCAGAATTGTTCAGAAAATTTTGAACAAACACGCCAAATATCGAATAATTTCATCAAACTTTTAATTCAACATTAAAAAAATATACAAAGTTCAAAGCTTCCTGCGAATCAAAAAAATACATCTTTTTTATTTTCCTCATCAAAATACAATTATTTAACCTTATTGAAAAACTAACTGAAACAGAGGATGTCGTTTTTCTTATCGTACACCTTCGACTGGACATGTCTGTTACTCAATTATGAGGAAAGACTTTACAACTCAGGAAGTTCATATCCATAATAAATCAGCTTCCACCCCTGACATTGAAAGAAAAAACAAAAAATTCAAAAAAGTAATTCATCCATTATACATTTGAAATTACCAGTCAAGTAAACTTTCAACAAATTTTTTCACCCCTGCCTAATAAGTTTCCACTCATAAAAGAATCATAAAACTGAATTATTCCCGGAAGAACCTTCGCCTCGATTAACTTGAATACATTTTCCAAACACGTGGATAATGCAGGCCCCTATTTACCACTAAATATTCGCTGAATGTGCCCTCAGAATCTGAAGTTAATTAAACTTTCAAAGGTTTATTTGGGGAGGAATTTCACGGTGCTTCCGAAAATACACAAAGACATACAGTTTCAGTTATGAATTTGTTTATTAATTTATCAATTCAGTTTCTGAAAAGGAATACGTAACCAAAGAACTACTCAATAATTCTGATATTGAAACATTTCAAATCAAATTGAATTATACAGATTCATTTATACACATGTAAAGTATACATAAACTTTCATAACCCAAAAATGCATAGTAATGAATAAAGTAGTTAGTCAGTCCAAACATATTCAATCTATTCCGGGTAAAGCAAATAGAGCTTTTTCATTTCATTGTTCAGAATCGACAAATATATTGGGTTCAGTGGCGGATCCAGGATCGATCAAGGGGGGTCTATAACTCAATATATATATATAAAGAATTCCATCCAACCTGAGCCAATAATAGCAAACCGTACATGCAATCTTGAGCCAGTTTGACAAAGCTGAGCCGTATATGTGGCTCAGGTTTGTTTTCATATGGTTAAGGGTTTATGTGATCTGAAAATACCATAGATTCTTGTTCCAAACGAGGCCCATTTTATACCAATCCTCATCCACAACTCGTTGCACGTGATTAATTTTTATGATACTCTCTACCCGCCACTTTTTCCCTCCATAAATTGGCTCAGTTTGATACGAAAAATATGAATTTTAGTTCAGCATAAAGTCTACTGTGGCGCTGCAGATCCAGCCACATATACAAAATGTCTATATGTGAAACTAACTTCGTACATTAAAACCTGAGCCATATAAATGCGGCAACATTGGAATTCTATAAATAGATATTTATTGTTTTGGAGTTTTGGTTGGTTCAGAAGTTGTACTGAGATTTTCGATATTTAAGTGAAATTATCATGTCTTAGACAACTATGACAATAATTTCTTTGGTCAGAAATGATGAAGGTGAAACCAACTATTCTGAAATTGACCTAAACACGTCGAATTCAATTCATTGTGCTCAAATGGTTAGAAGTAGGTTAGGAGCAGGTACTTTACGACCAGATTAACAGTCCGTTAAAATAATCGGTGCTTAGGCTCTGCTTTCACTCTAGCAATTGACATGATGTGGTGTCTATTTTCAGCACCGATTATTTTAACGGACTCTTAATCAGGTCGTAAAGTACCCACCCTATGGGTGCGTACTGTACCCTATCAGTCTTTTACACGTGCAACTTATGGTGGATACATGCAGCAATCGTAGCTCGGAAGTCGGTATTCGCAAGTCGTATGAAATAAATCTGAAGAAGTTCAGTGAATAACTTTCGATAAGATCGTTTATGCAGCTATCTTAAGTCGGAATTCGTAAGAAAAGTTGATCAAGTTTCAACTCTTAAGAGTTACGACTTACGAATTTTCGAACTCCACATGCGTTATCCAGTTCGTATTGTATTGTCAAATATCGTGTATCGTGATTGGTTATTCGAAAGTATGACCTCGCCAGCGACTGCGTCAAATCGACCAATGATGAAAGCTTGTCTTACGATTAAACAGTTCTTTAGATTGCTGCATGAATGGTGTATATTTTTTCACGAATTAGGCTTACGATTTCCGACTTCCAAGCTACGATTGTTGCATGAATCCAACATTAGTTGTTTCGAATGTTTGGAATTCGATACTCTCAGATAGATGATAGATTTCGTTGAGGATAATATTTCTGCTGACATAATTGTATATTACCTGCGGTGTGACCGGGAAATTTGGATATTTTATAAAGAAAGAGTTACTTCCTCAAGCTGAAAAAGTCACACCTGCCCTGTATTAGAGTTGCAGAAGAATTCTCGTTACAGGTTTTGCCAACAAGTTGTCACCATCAGGAGATGAGTAAAATTGATTCATGTCTTGATGCCAATTCAGTTTTCGGAACGTGTCAAGAATTGGCTTTTCATATAAATCATTGGCCTCAATAAATTATATTTTTGATCGAAATTATTAATTTCAAATACTCGAAGCAACTGAATAGCGGAATGTACAATAATTTCATTAGCACCATGAAGTACCTACTTGGTTCAAATATTTTTTATGAATTCTTCCATGACAAAAAATCCTCTCGAATATCAATTTTACGTTATGATATTTTTTGATGCTGTTGTATCGAAGAGCACCAAAAACAATTATAGAGACTGCAAAAATAATTATTCAGATTTAGGCCAAAATATTTCGATTCGTTTATTATTTAAATTCTATGCCAGTTACAATCCCTAATAATTATGAAATGAAATTCACTTCTTCATTCTTCACTCGAATTATCGAAAAAACAAATATAAGAGCATACATTTTGAGATTTCAATTACTTCCTTTCAAATAAGTCTTCATCAGAGAATATGATTATATAATAATAATAAAATCAGTCTCGACGCTAATTGACTACAACTACACTATTAATACCAAATGTCGGAAAAATATTCATGAGTTTCTTTTTCGTATTGATAATAGGTACTTCACCTGAAATAAGCGATACTGTACTGAAAACATCGAACAAACTTTTTCAAAATTTGGAAGATTCTGATTCAGTATCGAATTGGGTAATAGAGGTGGAGTCAGAAATGTTAAAACAACAATTTTACAATAGCACAACTTCTAGGAAAAGTGATAGCTCCAAATATGAAAAGCTTTCTTCTGAAAGAGAAAATCAATTTCATGAGGAGAAAATCGAAATAGACTTAATGAATAGGACTGAAAAAATACCATACAAGGAATGTGATTGTCAAATTTCATTTTCAGAGAGTACTAACAAAAATCATCTGCTTCTCAGCTGTGATAAAAGCCTAGAGTCCAAAATATTATGACAATATCAAGAATATATCCACAACAGAAAGTTACTTCGAATTACCATTAATTAAAGTTCCTCAAAAAGAAATTGTTGCACATGTTGATATTGAATCAGAACCATTCGATCTCCCTATTATCATTGAATCAGAAAATGACTATTATCATAGTGCAATAGTGAATCATTATGAAAGTGATAGTTTTCATCCTTATTTCATTTCGAGTGAAAAAAATGTCGATTCATTGGTGAGTAAACTTATCTAAAATTTTGTTATACTTACAGTTTACTTTTTCTATGGTTATAGCAGGTAATAGCGAAATATTTTCCTAGAGATCAATTACCCTAACACCAAACTGATACTTTTGCACTCGACGCGCGTTTCGCTAACAAGGTTAGCATCTTCAGGAGAAGAAAATTGATACTACTCTAGGAAAAGTTTTCAACTTTCACACCAAAGGTTCCAAAACTCATCGTTTAATAGCGAAATAATTTAAAAAAACATGAATTTCGAATTCGTCACTCAAAATTTCCATTTAGGTTCATCTGTATCTCTAGCGTAGGGAGGGTGAGTGTAGACCCACAGCACTTAGGCCACAATATGACCCATTGTACATCCTCCCAAGAAGTCGCCCTCCTAGGACATTGTCTATCGTGCCTTATCCAGGAAGGAGGACAGGTCACCAGGGGACATCTCCTTAATATCGGCAGGTGTAGGCAAAGACTCACCGAACACACACTCTCTTATCGACGATAGCTCCAGACATTCACATAAGACATGCCTGACAGTTTCATCTTCCTGTTCACACATCCTGCATAAAGGTGTGTCCACCAGCCCCATAATATGGAGGTGTTTCCTTAGTTGACAGTGTCCAGTCAGAAATCCCACTGTTAACGTAGGTTCTTCGTGGTCATCGCCAAATATTCATTCGGATCCAGCTTCCCAGGGTCGCCCAGGGTGATCCTGGCAAAACTGCATCCTTTGGTTTCATCCCATCTCTTAAGGGATTGCGTATGGGTGTAACGTTTGGCTAGTTCCGCAATTATCGAAGTCGTCAAGCCATGGGTGTCACCTGGTCCCAACATTTTCAGTCCAGCCGCCATCCTGGCCAAAGAGTCAGCAATGCGGTTACCTTTGCTCCTTAGTACGATATTGTTATCTACCGAGGCGTTAGCTGAATCTTAGTGGCACTCTAGTGCTGAGATAATACGTTGTTTATTCAAGGTTAGTAGAGGTTGTCTATTCAAGGTTAGTAGGGCTTGTATATTATCAGTGCAGATTATTATATTTGAACCACGCTGGTATTTTTTCCCATTCCCCACTTAATCCTTAGGCTAAGTGATCTGGAGTAAACTCCACATCCTGATCCTTCCTTGGTTTTTGAGCCATCTGTGTATATGCGTATTGCATTTGCAGCATCTGCCTGTGTTCTGTTTTATTTGTATTCTGTAGGGTTTATTAAACACAAACCTGGGTTCAATTGCGTCAATTAGGTACAATTGAATGAGTAAATAGAGCTGTCATAACTTGAAATTTAATATTCCATGGGAGACTTGATTTGTTATGTAATAATAACTACAACTGTAACACAATGAAGTAATTGTTTTATCAGATAAGGAGATGAAATTGAAGATATACTGATACTGTTGATATTATCTTGGACATTTAAAAAGAGCAGTTTTTTGTGTTATAGCTTTAGAAAAAATATATTCAGTCATAAAATGACACAGGACAAAGAAAGAATAATGATATATGCATTTCAATAATGGTTTCCGGACTATTTCATCAGATAACAATAGTAAATACTATGAGATCATGGAAAAAGAAAATACAGAAACCTCACCCAAATTACACTCAAGGTATTATTCCCATATAGAAAAAAAATAACGTGTGTTCGATGCAAACAACAATACCTAATAATATAATAGATCGTGATGAAGCCTGCGAGTTGCCTTCGTCTATCCTAGCAAAGAATTCAATACACATTTTTTACCCATTAGATCTGATTGTGATCACCCAGATTTCGAAGAGCCTTATGAATTCCAGAATGAAGATACTGAAGACATCGAAAATGATGGGAGTAATGCGTTTTTCAATGACTCTAGTGACGAGAGTGTGAATACTGAGGTTAATCTGAATAGGGAATATGCATAAAATTTAAATTAGTCTCAAATATTTTTTTCTCGTATTTTCATTATCGTAATATTATAATCAAAAGCTAGTTCTTTCGTTCAACTAATATTTCAACACATAAAATAACATATCAGACAGAATCAATGAATTAGGGAGGGTAATTCAAAGTTCCAAACCGGTCAGCATTGGTCGAAAAGAAATGTGGCCTCAGATGTTACAACAGTGGATTCAAATCTCGATTTCACTTACGAAGAGATCAACAATATGTTAAATGATGTATTTCAGTCCACAACAAAGATTGGTGTTCATGATGAATGCCCACAGCAGAGATGTGAATTATAAATCTATATTCCTAACTTTGTTAACTAGGTAAGGTTAGGTATGTTATAGTGTGTACAACCGAATTTTCCTTTGCCAATTAGCTAATATACTTACTTCTGACAATTCACACTGAGCTGTATATAAATATCGCGCAGTTACGTTAAAATCATTTTCACAACAATAAAATACAACAGAAACATTCTGAGCAGTATTTTTCTCAAACATTGATAGTGAGAAATATCAGAATAATTATTTGATTTGTCCATTTGTGATATGAAATGTGTTTGAGTTATGTACCTGTGTTCATATGCATCAATACATCATTTGTACAATTAGCATAGTATATTGGCAAATTCCAAATGAGTGCTTGTATCTTTCCTCTACACGTTCATTTGAAAAAACTCAACCCGCCTTTTCTCCAACAACAACTCTGGCAACAATGTAGGGCTCAGGATTGTTAACTCAAATAAAGACATTTGTATATTTGGTTCAGTTTGGATAGGTATTTCTTAACGGATCAGGATTGTACGGATCAAATCTTTGTATATGAAAAAGTTGTTTTTTTCTTAAAAAAGCTGTCTTCCAGATGTATATCTTCATTAGAAATTACCTTTTAGCTTGTAAATGAAACAAATATCGAAAACCTGAATTTTCAATAATTATTTATGGATGGCTCAGTATATGGTGGTTAAAGTAGTGGCTCGGATTTGATAGAAAGATCTATATATATATATATAACAGAAAATTATGAGCTACCGTATAGCAACAACTAGTCAAGATCCAAATAAAAGGTGAAAGAGATTGACATGAGCAAAATTTGAAGGTAAAGTAGGTTCGAAACTTAACTTTTTTTTAATCGAATCGAGTTGATTTAACCTAATCAACAGCATATTCTACTCATACATAGTATATTCAAATCGTTACCGGCATACACATTACTCATCACAAATGTAACAAGTTTAATTTTTCAAATACTGCGCCTAAAAGGATCCAGTGGCAGCACTGTCAGAAATCCCGAACTTTTCCTCGATAAGCCTGACAAGTGTCAATTTTCTTTAAATTGTCATCGATAAAAATTGCAATTTGATAGGTGAAAAAAAGCATTTTATTTTGAACCTACAACATGAAGAGGACTCTATTTTCATATTTTACTCGGCTTGATCCAGCGTCTGAACCGACTGAACCAGAATAAAAAAGGAAAGAACAATCGGTGAGTCCAAAAATTTCAATCGAAATTTGTTCGTTTGTTTGTTTGGGTGACATTCAATCCATATCTTGTTTGTACTATTTCTAATTCTTGAGAATAATTTTTTTAAGAATTGGAGGATTATTGAATTGAATAAATTAATAAAATTGGTTGTTGAAAAATGAAAATTTACTGATGTTTGAATGTATCCTGTAGCCTCTTCAGTTTTCAATGGAATGCAATAATAATTATTGAAGTTCTTCAATTTCAAAGCAAAAAAATTATACTATTTAATTTTTTTGTCTTGCTCATGTGACATTTTTTCGTTCCCTAACAAAATTTGGGAATTGGGAGCTGATAAAAATTGAAGAAAATAATCTCTGATTTTCAATGGAGGGGGGTCCGGACCCGAAACCTCCCCCCCCTGTGGATCCGCCACTGATTGGGTTGAGATATTTTACAACACGGGTGGAGTGGAGAATTGAGTTTTGTAAAGAAAAACGTTGGTTAGCTCAACTAAGGAGAACACCGCAGTACATTTGATAATAATTTATCAATCCGTAGATAATAGTAGGAGAGCTCACGATGCTAAATCGGGATCTACTCGAGCGTTATAGAGACCTATTGGGTTGTGAAGCTTGGATGATAAAAAAAAAATTATATAATGTATATCTTTTCATCGGTGAGGGGAGCGGCTAAAGACTTTCAAAAATGTAAAAAAAACCTGTTGCATGGACATACTCGAGCGCGTCAGATATTGATATCATCTATGTCTTACATATTTAAAAAATGTACATATATCAATCTGATTGTTTCCATGATGGGGGTGGTTGTACCTAAGTGTAAGCAAGTCAGATTTTCTGAGGGGATGTTAAGTGAACCTAAAAAAAAGCTCTTATATAATGATTTGACGATTTGGATGTGACGCAGACTCGTGGCCGTTACAAGAGTGTGAAATATTTTTTTCGTAATTTTGAAATGAATTAACGCGTTAGATTAAGATATATATGGTTCATCTTTACGCCCTAGACGTTGCAGTCTCATAATCTGACGATTATCTGGAGGGATTCGCCTATTCTGCCAATTTAAATTAAAAAAAAAAAAAATTCAAATCATTGGACTCAATTAATCGAAAATCTCAGGAAAGAGCATGCAAATAAAAAAGAGGTATGCTTATTTCAGTAGAATACTTGTATTCATAAGAGAATAATTATGAGTAATTACATTTTTAAAATTTTAAAACGTTGGATATTCGTTGTAAACAATATCATGCCACCAACGAGTCTGTGTGATCAACTGTAATGGCATCATAGCAATAGAAACCAGAGTGGGGACGGAGTGAGAGAGCAATTGATAGAGAAAGAGTGAGAGAGAAATAGAAACGTGGAGAGGGGTATACAGGCATCACGTAGCTGCACTCATTAAACTTTATTGATGAATTTTCATCATTTCGGCTCGTGGAAATCGTCAGATTATATTCAATTCTTGAATTATTCCCTTCAGAATAAAAATAAAATTAGCCACGCTCGAGAATGTCGAGATGACGTTTTTTTTTACAACTTCGTAGCCCTCCTCATTCTCTAGGTCACTCTTGAATTGTCAGTTTAGTATAATATACACGTTTCAGGCTGTAACTAACTCACCCTACCTTAATCGGACGCACTCGAGAATATCACATAATCATTTTTTTTACTACATAACCTGATCTTTTATCCCTGAAGGGCGGCCATATATATAGGGCTCATATATAGTGGAAGTACTTAACCGGGTACAAGGTATCCCCCTGTATATTAATCTGCCGCGCTTTAGTAAATCCCGAAATCCCCGCTTGGGCTCCCCTATTATGAGTTTCATATCAGTAATCTGACTTCTATCAGTTATGGATTGAAATTGATTTCTCTCTCGTTGGCAGAGAGATGTTACTGACTCTCCTTGAAATCTCACAAATGAACTTCGCCTGATGTCAATATATCTCATTTTGATCTATTTACTGCAAGCTTATCATCCGAACATGAGCTCTTTCTGCAATAACATTGACGTTGATTGTTTCGGCTTTCATTTTCACGAAAAAAATATGCCTAAATGAATAAATTTGAAATTAGTTGGCCTAGCTATACGAGAACTCTGATGACAGTAATTCCAATATTTCGTCAATTTTCAATGTCATCATCAGGAAAAACAAAAATGTTATAATCTCGATGAAACAATAATATAAGCAGGTGAGTGGAGTCCTGGTTTATATAATTGATAAAGAAGTAGCTCTCATGTATTTAGACATACGCAGGTTCGTGGAAAATTGAATTTTGATAAAATTCGCTGTTCCTTACTTACTACTTATCTCCCTTCCTTCGATCAGGGAATAAGCCCATCATGTCTAACCTTACTGTAAAACTCCCACTGATGAAGGCGATAAGTGTCAGAGAGGAATCGAATTGGATATTCGCCTTGGAAAAGTTTCGAGAACTTTCGAGGTAACGCTTCGTTAGTTAGGCAGCTGAAGTTTTGATGAGTATCGAGAAAAAATCGACAAGAGCTTCTGTTCTGGGGTTTCAAAATCCTAATTCTCACCTGGCAGTGTTTTTATTTGAATCAGACTAATGCGTTCTCCGATAACACGACGTTTCATTCCGAAATCTTGAACCTGTTGAATCTTTTCAAGTTACATTCCAAATGTAGTTTTATCGATTATTTATGCCTATTAATATATCCATGTCAGATAAAAACAAAGTAGTGGTGGAAGTCTGCGAAAATGTGATATTGGAAGATTCAGGCACAAATGTCAGTTCATTGGGAACGTTCTTATTTTTTTGCGGACATTGATATGATGGATGGATGATTCATTTCACAGAGTATATGTGAACATGTATGCCTAATAGTCGGAAAGCTGCTGATGCACGTTTCATGAAGTGTTTTATGCACCTTGAAATTTTGTTATAATGCATCTCTTGGGTAGTTGTGAAGGTGAGTGTGTGTTGGCTAGACCAATCTTGGGACACCAGGTACTGCGCATAGAGGAAAGGTGCAAAAAAAATATGGCCCAAATGAAGTGTTTTATTCAGAAGCCAACAATCTTTAATGTGAAATTGAGCTAATTTTACAATGGGTAATTAATGAGGCAGACACTTTCAAGGGGGTTAACATGAAAAAAAAAATTTACAAAGTTGTTATTTTTTCTTAACTGAATGAAGTGTTTTATTCAGAAGCCAACAATCATTAATGTAGAATTGAGCTGATTTTACAATGGATAATGAATGAGGCAGACACTTTCAAGGGGGTTAACATAAAAAAATAATCCAAAGTTGTCGTGTTTTATTAAGAAGCCAACAATCTTCTATGTGAAATTGAGCTAATTTCACAACGGATAGTGAATAAGACATTCAAACACCGTCTTCAATTCAATAATTAAAAATAATAACAAAAGGCATACACTTTTAGTGGGTCAGGGCAGGACTTGGAACTACTGAAAAGAGGTGTTTCTATAGAATGCCTCAAATGCCTTTTCTTTATTCTATTTCGAGGAGGATTATTATTATTATCAGCAATTTAAGAGCACATGGGAAGAATGAAAACAGTCCATTTTCACCAAATTTATTTGTAGACATAATATTTTTCCTGTCAATAAGCTGCATCTTTTGGTACCTGAATGAACGGGAATATCGATAACAGTCACATAGAAAACGTGAATTTGAAAATTCATATACTTACTCGGCAAAAACGATGAGAGATTTCGCATTTCGAATTCTGAAAGGTAGTTCTGATGGCTAGCTATAAACGTGATTATAAGAAAACATATCAAGAGGGACTGTTTTTCTCACTAGCTGAAGATAATGAGTGAATAAGTAGCTGATAACCCGAATTTCAATTAAAAAACGCTTTCCTTAATATTCTTTGTTCTTGGGCATTCATCGTTTTTCCGTGCGCTCTTCATTTGAAACGACATTGTTTTCAATCCCATCCGTATCTGTGCTGGACATATTGTCTGAAATAATACGTGCTCTCCAAACGATATATATTAATACTATTCATAAGTAGTAGACTGTGACAGCCTAATACAACCCTGTGCGTTCTTCGATATCACAGTCGACCAATCGAAACGCGAGGACTGACTTTCTACCTGCTCATCACTCGCTGATAACCCTGGCAGGGTTGCCAGACTGGGCGATTTATCGCCGATTAAGCTACTTTCTTCTTTCTTCTATGCGCAGTACCTGGTGTCCCAAGGTAGGTCTAGCCAACACATACTCACCTCCACATCTACCCAAGAGATGCATTATAGCAAAATTTCAAGGTGCATAAAACACTTCATGAAACGTGCGTCAGTAGCTCTTAGACTATAATACAGAAACACTTGTCTGATAAATACGTCACAACAAGGTAAGTATCATTTGGATACAATGAAGGATTTTATAGTAAAAAATAGCGAAATAATAGTACCTATTGAAATAACTGATATTTAAAATTATTAATCGATCATTTCTGTAGCTTCTTACTCAGAACCATTAATAGAAACTCGGACGTGAATATGAAAATTAAAAGAAATTCATATCTCGAATTTCGGGTTGGAATCCGTTATGTGAGGTCAAAATCGATTTCCGAGCAGCTCTTTCAAATAAGTTATTTTGGTGTCGAGAATTTGCCCTTTTCGCGGGATCGCAGTAGTCTGGCAATTGCGGCCCATGAAGGTCTACGCCTGTATCAAAAATCAAATCTCTGCCTGAAAAAATGACTGAAATGAGGGAGTGTCTTCATCTTAAGTGTGTCACAATATATATAGATACATATACAGGGTGTCGAACATTTATTTTTATTTTGTTCTTTCGTGAATTGATTTATAATATATATATATATATATATATATATATATATATATATATATACATATATATATATGATAGATTAATTAATTCATTCAATTTTGCTCATTTCAATTTCGTTAAGCTTCATGATTTCATGTTGCATCTTCACTTTGAGACTCGAAGTAGTTTAGACATTGAATATTGAACTACTCCCACTCGAATAATTACAGAATTCGGAAGACTCTTGTCTTTGTAGAATTTTGATCATTTTCGATGAGGTTCTATGATTCATTTCTAACTATACAATATCATAAAAACAATTATTGGGAATCAATGAAAATTGTTAGGGAATGGCCATGTAAGGTGGGAACAACAATTTGGCGAAGTCGCCAGAGTTTGAAAAATGGTGGAATAAAAGATAATAAATGAAGACTGTCACTATAACACATGATAAGCGTCTAGGGCGAATTGTATAGTGTTGGTTGTCTAGATACCAATCCTCACCAAGTATTACCTCACACTATAAATCTCACGGAACAATGTGTTGTAGTAGAGGGTAAAACAAGATTTAATTGTGCAGCCTACAGAATCTTGCTGGAACTGATTCATTGAATACGAAACATAAATACAAATGAAAGCGAATTGAAAACTAGTGCAAAAATTCACGATTATTTCGGATGTACTTGCTAGAGAAAGTTTCAATTTTATTTTCAGTCGAGTGGTTTCATCTACTGCATCTCACTCTTGGTTGATATTCCCCGAAAATAACAGAAAGTTGAGAATATGGAAGTTTTTTGAACAATTCAGAGCTCCCATTTCGGAGCCAATTTCAAAACTAAGTGACCTTGCGTCTAGGTCTGAGTTGTCTTACTAACTAGGTTTCATCACTGGAGATCGAGGATTGAAGGTTGGTGGGATTTAAGGGTTCATATATATATATATATATATATATATATATATAAAAAATTCAAAATGTAATTATATCATCAAAAACAACTTTGTCCAAATTTAAATTGAAAATACTTTTTTCCTTTTGTAACTTAAAGTCAATAAACTCCGACCCTGAGAATGGAACACATGCTCTGGTTTTGGACACGGAATAGTGGAGCTATTGACAGGTGAAAAGACGTTGTCAACCATCACTTGGTTCTGTTGTGTGCTGGTTTCCCTGCAGTTCCATGCTCTGTGCTCACACTGGGCCATGTGCTCTGTTCACGCAACAAGTCGCTAGCGTTGAGATGTAAAATGAAAGAAAAATAATTTTTTCCAAATTGTTCTGGTGATCATTTGCACATGTACAAATTCGTGCACTTTAATGTAATATGGATGAATGGTTCCATTTCATCATAGTGATATTTTCGGAGACATGTTTTCCAGTTTTTGTGAATGTTTCTGATAAGAAATGTTTTTCTGTTTGTGATGGACAAGGATTTTTTATCTGCTGTTTTATACCTAATCTCACATTAGTAAGTTATTTTAACATGTTTGTGTGTTATATGTAACAATAAACACTGTTTTTCAGATGTCTTGAAAAAGAAAATAAAGTTTTTCGAAAGCTCGACAATGTAATAAAGAGTTTCACTATATCAGGCCAAGCTCAATGTATGACTTCAAAAATATATGTCACAAGAGTTTCCTTTCCATTTAGTTTTTTTTATAGATGACGCACCGTTGCAATCTTGAAATTTATATCATATAGTGTTCATGCATCAATTTCATTAACCCAAATTTCGATTCTCAGAGTTGACCCATTCAGAACATAGAAGGGGAAAGGACACTAAAGAAAGCCACTGTGAATATTTTATAATAATAGTTTTTGCTGTTAAAGTTACTATGTTAATATTATTTATTAGATATAATCATTTGCTTTGAACAATGCAGTCCAACAGTTTTAATGAAGATTGATTGACCTGTCATGGACTCCGAAGTTTTACAATTTTTACGCCTCACGGTACTCCACTGGATATATCCCACCGATTTTGTCAGCGTGTACCTGCAGGAACGCTCGTAAAACGACTAGCCATTCCACGATATCACGACGAATTTACTTCCTGCACAATATCATTCACCACATGTTCAACATATTAGGAAACATTATCTTGTATATTCAAACAACTGCTAATGTCCGGCAAGCGGAAATGGAGCTCTCACAATCTCTCCGACGATCTTTTCCATTGAACCAGATTGAAAATACTGCCTTTCAGCAGGCGGAGGTTGCCTTAATAGGCAGCCATTCCGACTTGGGAATCGGTTTATCTCCTAATGGAGCGGAAACACTGACTCGATAATGTGTTTATTGAAATTTTGTAACATTACGTAGATTCGAATAGTTTGCATATAAATGGAAGTTTACGATGGATTGCGGAGAGTTTATCAGGAACTCAAGGTTGATGTTTTAAGCATTTAGAAACACAATGAAACCGGAAAGGTGATAATTTTGAGGCAACAAATTGTCTCAGATTTCGTTTTTTGAAATGCTTTTTGTAGTGTTACGGAGCGTGGGAAATGATCGATTCATTCATGGAAATTTTCCACAAAAACTTTTTTTCACATGATTAAGTTTGAAGTGTTTGCATCTGATATGAAGAATGTTATGGACACGATTAAGAGGTATTCACAGTGTTTATAGGAAGTCGAAGCTTATATTATGAGCGACTAGAACCATGATGAAATCGAGGGCGTTATCGAACCTTCAGGAGATAGTTCAAAGACAAAAAAAGCTTCAGGCTTTGTTCCATAAAATGCCTTTCGTTGAGTAACAGGGCGTTGAAATTGAACAAGTAACTGAGTACCTATTTTTCTTTAGGTCCATTTTTACAGCGAATGTTGTCATATCAGTTTGTGTAGGTTTTCTATAAACATTGAAATTTGAGCTGCTATTGTTCTCAGGAATCTGAAAATTCAATTTGTTATTCGATACTATCACCAAGGTGAATTTGATGTTGGGATGTACTTGATCTATTAATTTATCGAAAGTAATACCACGATAATCGATAAATTTTCATTTTCCACAAAAACTTTTTTATTTGTCAAAAATATGAAAACAAACCGATTGATAAAATCACGAGTCCGTAGGACGAGTGATTTTATCTAATTCGGTTTGTTTGAATGCTTTTGCCTCAAAATAAAAAAGTTTGAGTGTTTCGAAAATGAAAATTTCTCTTATTAAATTTGGAGCACGAGTTGTATTTGGAGAGATTATTTTTTGAACAAATAAAAGGAAGAACAATTTAATTGATCAGTATTTCATCAACATAAGAAGGAAAGGAGAATAGGTGAAAATTTTACAAATTTGAAATGTCGAACAACGATTTATGCCCTCTATGATCCAGAAGAGTTATGATGCTTATGCAGTGAACATGATAATGCTTGCCGACGATACCAAGAGATGGCGTCACACCTCTCATTGTACAAGGTTGATAATTGAAAATTTTTTATGAAATGAAAATCGCGCCAGAAGGAACATAAAATCATTCGTTATGTCGTTGTGTCAAAATCTTCATACAACGATTTCTTCTCATACAACAAAAAATGAATTGTATTTAATAAAAACTAATTGCACGCCATCTTCATTTGAGTTAAGGAAACCTTAAATAATTGAATCGGTCGTTCGCTATATCTGTCATAAAGTTGGGGTTATGAGCTATTTACGTGTTTGAGTGTTCATTGAAATGTGTTGTGTTATTATTATGCTGAAAAAGTGAAAAGTGAATGACTATTAATAATAGGGTAACTCTCCATTCATGATAATTTTTATAAATATGAGCCAGTTCAATAGAATCGACGCGGTAAACCTTATAAATTTGACAGTTCAGAGGTAAACAACGTTTTATAGAAAGGACCAGGCAGTGTTATCAGTATAATAGCCAATGATTGGCTAGAATAACCATAGAATAACCCGCTACTATTGGTTGAAATGCCAAAAACGTCACATTTTGACAAGTGAAAAAAATTATCAATACAAAATTCCTTTTTTTCTAAGTATGTTGCTACGTGCACACAGCTTGACAATTTTCACTGATGTGATAACAAATTAGACCGTCAACCATCTACTTTATATCCCTAGCACAAATATAACTATTATGTACCAAGGGTGTGAAATCAATTTTTATGTACTGAAGCCTCAGGTTCTCAGCTTCGTATATCGCCTTGGACGATATACAAGGAAACAAATACATTTTTTTAAACACTGGTCACACATGCACTACTGAAAACGAACTTCCTAAGGACATACCGTCTGATGCAATACATTATCATTTTGATTTTCACACCTCACGGAAATCTTCACTTCAAATTCGAATGATCATTTATTGCTCCAAGATTCTATTCCACGAATTCGATTGTCGAGTAGCTCAGATTGTGACTGTAGCATGCGCTGTACCGAAAATACACGCATATTCTAAACAATTCGATAATCGAATTCGTGAAATAGAATCTGGACTCAGTACTATCATTGAGCATATTAGGTTATATTATGAGGTAGTTGATTTTATGGGCACCATTATAGGACATATACCCAAAGTCAAGTGATAATCTTTTTAGTAAAGTGTGTATGTGTACTGCAATGAAACAATCTCTCAGGGCTTTGGAATAAAATGGATTACTTGGTTTACGCTAAAGCTGGTTTTCTCATCTAAAACTATTGAATTCGACCATTGATTACAGAGAATAAAGAAAATATTCAAAAACACCGATGTTCATCCACCGGAATAAAATTAATATAAAAATATGGATTTGCCTACCTATTAAATTCGACCTGGCGACCACTATCAATTATTATCAATAATTTACTAGTGTGGATCAAAACCATCAAGGTTCAAAAGAAACAGTCCTGATGCAAAAGCTTGGAATCGACTCGAATATCACAAGGAACGGTAAGCAATACTCTCGAAAGTAAAAAATTAAGAAACTTCGTTTTAATACGAATTGGGTATTTGGTACGGAAAATATTTGCACTTCTATATAGGCAACCCACAGTTCAGGTAGCCTGAACTTCAGGAGAACATTATTATTTCAATATGTAAACAAAATATTCGCGGTCATAACCTCATAATCCATTCCATTTTAGCGAAACGAGTAAACGAAAACGTCGAAAATGTTAAATGTTATAACGTCCGGGTGGACAGAAAAAACTAGATTCGTCTGAAAAAGAAAAAAGGTTAGTCGAGCAGGCATTTTACTTCAGTACCAGGCTTGTTACTGACCCCCTACGCCTTATTCAGGAGCAGCACGGTAATGAAATGAAGTAAAAAAAGTTTTGCTGTCGAAAATCGAACGGATTTACTACTTTGAATACTTATTGTCATTTTTTCAACTAAACGGTAATCATTGCAATTTCTTCATTTCACTGTCGAAGTAATTGAAAATTCATGTGCACTTTTTATAGAAACAATATTCAAACATAGATTGTCACAAATGAAACGTAAGATAAACGAGTGGATATTCACATATTATTATTGTTTAGTAAAATAGGGGGTCCTAGAAAAAATAATGTACATTACTTCACATTACTGCGAAAGTGATTTCTGTCAATGTCACTTTCTGCATACTACCACCTAACAAGTGTGGAAAGTGATACTTCTACGCACGCGAATGCAGATGGCCGAACGACGCGCTAGATTTCAGTTTTCCACTGCTTTGTTAGCAACTTGGCTGGAAGCGAACTTAAAATTCATTATTATTTGACATTCATTTGATGAGGCTTATACCAGGGCTATTGGAAAATTATCCTCTTTATTAAAAATTGAAGCAGAATTCTGATAAATTTCTTCATTTTTCTGTCATTCTGTAAACTACAAGCATGCAAATATATTTAAAATATTCAAATGTTAGTATACTCCTCAAAAACTTAACAGATTCACTTGTCCGCACTAGTGCGGAAAAAGACTCTTTCAACGCTAAAATGAGATCGGAAAAGTGGCCTTTTCCACACTCTAGTAAAAAAAGTCTTCTTACAGAGAATGGCTTGGATTGAGTTTGTTGAATCATTCATTCTGTAGATGGCCTTCCCTTAACATTTCAAACCAAACGTAGTCTCAATGTCACATATTGAAGTTCTGGGAATTATCAAGTAGCACCGATTCGAGCCCTTGCCTTCCTGACAAAAGCTAGCCGTTCGCAACCTGTACCTTCCTTGTGTTGAGAATATAATTGGGATTTCCTCTTCGTATGACCAACCTTAAGTATCGAATTCCACAACTCCGCAAGGAACATTAAACAACTCCAACCGAATCCTCCCAACAAACCTAAATATTCCCAAGTTCGTTCAAGTTCCTACGGATGAAGTCCATCATCCATCGTCTATTTCCCCTCGAAACAGGTAGCAGTATAAATTTCAATCCCTTCGGCGTGAGCCTTTCCGAAATCCACCTACCACCTCGGCACAGGCATGCGTGGCGGCGTCGACGCGTCTGCAGAGCGTCCCGACGCTCCGGTGTCGTCATCCCAGGCAGTCCGGGCGCCAATTCGGAGGAAACCGCACGTTTTTCCGAGGTTGGGGAATCGACGTCGCGACAACGTGTGCTGCACACGTTTTTAACGAGCCACTCGACGGATATTTTTTCGGAAAGTAGTTGCTTAGAGCTTAGAGGGCGGGTCAAGAGGTTGCCGTTTCGTGATTGGGGGTGAGTTATTGCGATATTTTTCATGTATTTTTTACTTCGAAAAGTGGAAGTATTCAGGTTGACAACAGTCGTTATCGATCTATAAATTTGGGCGAGAAATTTTCCAATTAGTGGAATATATATTTCACGTGGAGTAGAGGTCAGAATACATTGCATTCTGTTAGGAAATCTTAAAATAATTACTTCATCTTCTATTCATGATATTTATATATCGTCGCTCGGAAATATAAAAAAAATATTCAAATATCAAGACTTTTAGAACATGGAATCATCTATGGATTGAAGGAGAAATGTAGAAGGTGATCGATATTTGAAAAATAAATTGAACTGTCTTGTATAAACTATCTCATAGATGATACAACAATAAAAAAAACTCACTGGAACCAAGAGATGTTATGAGGTAGAGAAAAATGTCATCTACCTTGACTGGCATTATCAAGCATATTTGGGTTCCATTTCAATATTGCACATCCTATGAATACATTTTTCCGCAAATCTCTAAAAAAAATTGACATTACAGAAAAAAATTCTCAAAAAAAGGTCAAGATTTCCTTACTGAGAGGAAATGATAGTTGAATATCTGAGAATATCAAAATCTCAGTATATGATAATGAAGTCCCTTTCTCGAAATCCATTAAATTTCTAGGCGTATTTGTGGACAATAATATGAGTTGGAGTAGTGATGTCAATCACGTTTGCAAGAAATTGAATTGTTGTTACTTCGCTATATTGCAACTGCAAAATATTTTTATAACGAGTCAGTTGATCAGCGTCTACTATGCTGTTGTTTATTCTCACATTTCCTATAACATTATTCTTTGGGGTGGTGCAGTGGGAGCATCTAGGGATTTCATTTCTCGAAAGAGGATTATACGATTAATATTCAACCTAGACTATAGAGAACTTGGAATTCTCACATTTTACTCTATTTACACCTACAAATGCATTCTATATGCTAAAAGTAATTATCATAACTTCTCTCTTGATTCTGATTATCTGATCTGAGTACCCAACTCGAGACTCGAAACTAATGAGACCTCCTAAACATGGAACCAGTCTGTATAAGAGAAGCCCAATGTGCAGAGGAATTCAATTTCTGAATCATCTGCCTGCCTGTATGAGATTGGGAGACAACCTCAACGTTTTCAAAAGGAAGCTCAAAGACTTTCTATGCAAAGAGTGTTACTATGACATATCAGAATTCGTGAACAAAAGGTTCACTTGAGTTATCTCACTCGGATGTTCAGGTTATTATTATTAACTTCAATGGTCTCAATATTGTCTCCCGTCTTCCTTGTGTGTTCCTTGACTTTTCCAATATCATGTGAATATGATCTGACTGGAATAAATATTATTATTAGTGTTCTACATAAATGATTGAAAATACATTGTTTATTCAAGATAATCCTTAAAACGTACTTTTCACTGTATATATTTTGCAATAATCCTGATGGAACCAGCTCTGGAGGAGTCCCAGAAATAAAAATTTCATCATCACTTATCAGTTTACTTTCCAGAACACCAGCGATTGAATTTATTAACGTCGAATTTGACAATTCACCCTCAATACGTTTTTATACTAACCCAGGTAATTTCATGATGAATTTCAAAACACCAGTCATTTGTGCATAAAATTATTCTTTTTTTATATGCAGATTCACACTAAAGGAAAGCTCTGTAATGTTTGAAGAACACCGGACAGGAGATACAAATTAACATTCACTTTGAATTTTTAAAGTTTGTAAGCCTCAGGAAAAACTTCTCTCGCCAAGGAGTCCCAAAACTCAGCTGTTCTATTGAAAAAAGATCCCTGAGAAAGAGAGGTTAAACAGATCTCTAAAATCACAACAAAGGGGTGGGAATTCTGTACTCGTCTAGTCATCCGTGTAGATATTGCCAAGGGTGGAACGATTGATAACAATTCAGAAGAGCACCGACCGTGAAAATATCTATAGAAGAGAGACAATATTATTTATATTATTACAATAAATTCCCGATTTTTCCGAAATTAATTAATATCTGTGTAATTTTAAACGATTTACGGAAAAATAGTATGTTTACTTCGTAGGAAAGGCCATATTCCTTGACTCTATAGCAATCTTCACAGTCGTCCAGTAATGTTAGGGTTTTTCCTTCCTACACAACAATTCAGTGGCAGAAGAATATATTGAAAAATCTCTTTAGGATGTAATCACTATTTCCAATACAGTATTGAATTCTATTGCGAGTAGCAATAATGAAATATATACAAAAATTCCTTCTACTTCCAGATCAGTGTGATCTGGAATGAACTTTCAAACTGCACAATAAATAACTCTGGAATTTTAGAGAAATCGGACCAGTCAGAATTATTGGGTTCAATATAAATATAAACAGAATGTTTATCGTTTTTCTATATCCATGATGATGAAATTTAGTAGAGTATCTTGAAGAAGTACGAGTAATTGTTATTCAATACGAATATAAATATTTTATTTATAGTTTTTCTTTATTTATCGGTTTTGAATGAACTAGCGTATGCAACTCTCTTGTATTAGATGTACAAGATCGTTGCATACTATTTCAGCTCACTGCTAGCAGAGATTGAATACATATTCTTCAAATTCGGTATTTGCCGTCCAGTTACTTATCCAAAGCGAATCGGATTCCACACCATAAACTGTATATCCCGGGCATACCTTGCTCGCATAAGCTTTTGAATTAGCTGCTGAGGGGTTTTTCTAGAAACCCGAGATATTCGTTGGAAAGAAAGGGTAAGAAATTGTCGATTGGACAGTATGCTTGATATATTGATAGAAATGAAAACTTGCATAATTTTCCGAGTATAGCATTTCCATACTCCTGGGGATGACCATCTGCCTCAATAAGCCTATGTATATCATACAATTTTCAAGAGATCCATCTAAATACGATTTTTGTTTGTTTTTTGAAGCCGTATCAATTTTCTGTATGTCCCTAGCTCCATATTCAGAGCTACTTGGGAGACATTATGCTTCCGAAACAAAAGTAGCATTAACTAATCAATGTAAACTGGTTTGCAATGGAATTCCTTTCTTGATATTCTTATTATTTTATCATACCTCAATCCCCTCCTGACACTTAAACATTAGTGAGTATTTGTCGGAGTTTACTTGCATGAACATGTTTTCCATTTTCTTCTATTTTCTATTTTCGAAGAATATAATCTTATTTAGATGGTCATTTTGGTTCGAATATATCAGAGAGATCTTCGATTGATCAGACACTAGATGTTTCTTCACATAAATGATTTTTTTGCGAGTAACCGGGTTACAAATGGTAACGATTTTAAGTAACCGGTTGCATTTTAGCGATATGCGGTAATAGAGGAGTGTTATTGAAAACGTAACCTTGCTCGACAGCAGGGTAATAGGCGGTTATATAAGAAGATGATAAAAACGACAGAGACAGAGGAAGAGAAACACACAATTGTAGACAGTTCACAGTGCATTTAGCAGGCAACTGGCTGAAAGTGTATTTTTTTCATTCGAAATAGTTGGAAAAACGAAAAACGCATTGTCATGAAAGTGGTTCAAATTAATATTATGATCTATCAGCATCATTAAATGAGTTTCACATGTTTTTCCTATTGGTAATCGTGAATCTCAATCATTAATCAAGTTCAAAATGTGGAAATATAAATTATTGTCACTTTAGAAGAAATCTTTGAAAACAACTTGATATTTCTATATTTCCATATCTTTAAAACATTCAAAATAAATAGTAAACAACAACAACATAATCTCACTGTTTTTCATTCGAAATTAAAATATAACCAGATCTTTCACGCACGTTTTTGCGAAATCAAGTTTGTGTTACCAGTTTTGAAATTTCGTGAAGTGGAGGTTATAACTTGACAGTTACCGACTTGTGTAACCGGGTTACTCGCAAAAAAATCATTATAGTATCATCACAAGTAAATGGTTTATACCGTTTAAGTATCTAACTTTATGATATACTTTTCGTAGCGCTGCGTAATGTCGATGAATACAGGCTGAGATATCATTGTTGATAGCAATTACCTTATTGTTCCTTACACTTTGTAGTAGATCATGTACCTATTGTGAAGAACATTCAGATACTGAGAACAGAATACAAATGACAATGCTTAGAAGAAGGTAGAGTATAGTCGCTAACACCTACAACCGTGAGAACTCTTTTTTGTGATTTCACGTTTCAATACGGACAAACCACTTACTAATGAAATGTGTACTGCCTACACCCCATTCACATTTACTGGTCTATAAGAAGAGAAGCCCTCAAAAATATAGTGATTATGGAGATAGTAAAAGAATGTGCGTTACTGTTATGGCCAATACCGCTTTATGCGGTATTTGTGGTTCAACATTTCTGTGGCACGACAATAACCATGCCCACAAAATATTTAATGGTTGATGCGGATCTCCTACATTATTTTCAGGATAAACATGTACATATTCTCAAAATATTCTCTTCATTATATCACATGGATGAATTGGAAGCTGTTTCGATTACTTCAGAATCATGCACAATAATCCCTGAATATTCCAGAAATATGACATGCATTGAAAAAATGGTACTGGTAAATGTCGCTGAATATTTCCATCGTATGTTAAAAATCCCATATGAAGCGGAACATTTTCGATCAATTACAGCGATAAATTCCCGGCGGGACATTTTCGGGCTGGTAAATACCCGCTCGGTCCGTGTATCTATAGTAACGATTGTTAAAGTGTAAATTTGTCATCTTGACAGGCATTATTCCTGAATTTTGAACGTCGTTGTTTTAACTCCGGAAATATTCTACTGAATTACACTCGTGCATCAAAATAAACCTGATAATTTTCCATTCAAGCATGTTGTCAGTAAAAAAAGTGCATTCGGTTATTTTCATATTTCGCTAAAAGAGCCCTCCTCTTCCGACAAAATATTAAAATAAACTCATTCAGTTTTTAGACAACATGTTTTCATGGAAAATTATCGGTAATTTTGAAGCAACTGTGTAATTACTCCCGATAATTGCGTAATGAGTCACCACGATCCTTCATTTTGTTATATTTTTCCAACTTCATATTTCTACTAGGTCTATGAGAAAAGGGTATATTTCCACAAGTGCAGATCAAACACATTGTTCTTCCACCAGTTATAAATCATACTCAGATTCCGTTGATAGGATAATGCTTGGTTTCAGAAAATTATTCCGAGTCATCAATGAGCAAGTTTTCACGATGGAGTAGATCATTCAGATTATTTTCAATTGAGAAAAACAAAATAATGCTTTTGTGGTACCCTTGGAGAAACTGTCGATCAAAAATGAACTCTACCTTCATTATAACGTTTCGAGATGAACTTCATGCGATCAACAAACATTGGTTCAGCAACATTTCTATCTTCATATGTTATGTGGATTTGAACGAGATTTCCTGAGAGCGGATGGAATAAAATTTTATTGCTACCAGACGTGAATATAATTTTCGTCAAGATCAAACTCACGTTGAACTAGAAGGTTGTGTTGCTTTTGTTCATTTCATATAGTTTTTACCCAGGAAACACAATATATTTTCGATAAATGGCACTGATGAGAGCTCTGTGATGAAAACTAATACAATTCTGCAGTTTAATATTTATATGCAGTTCATCCCGCAATAAAAAGTGGAGCTCATGAGATAATAACGAGGGCTTTGAAAAATAAGTCTACCACAAATATTTCAGAACAAAACACTTCCATATATTGGAAAATATTTACGCTCTTGTTAGTCCTATTACACATATTAATAGTATTTTGTGATGAACTCAAACTTCCAAATCAGGCAACAAGAAGCAAAAGCTCTTCTGCCTAGTACAGAAGAAGTGGTTGAGAAATTGATTCACCCAAGGTTAAGTGACTATTTTGAGACTCACAACATTCTTCCAAGCATCACGATGGCTTTAGAAAAGGCAAATTTACAACAGATGCAGTAGTAAACTGAAGAATTTGCAACTCATTTCCTTGCCTTGGCCTCAGTAAAGCTTTTGATAAGATCAAATTTAATCTCATATATCTGAAAGTAATGAATTGTGAACTAGATCATGTGCGACAATAAAAGATTGTGTAGCAAAGGGTGTACTGGGACCGTGTTGTGTTCGAGTGATATAATTGAATGATTATATATTGAATAAAGCTTTTGAAAGTGTGGAGTTTATAACTTTTCATTTCAAGATTGATTGACAAGTATTGAGTCACTTGTTTTCTTATGAACAGTGAACATATAGAGTGTATGAAAAATATACACAACTATAAAACACTACAATCTCCCATGCTTATTGGTTTACGTCCATCTAACTACATAATTCTTCAAAAAGGAAGGACGCTTCGTAGGACGGCCTAATTTCGAGAACCTGTCGGTACTGGTTGGAGTGGTTGATCTTGTACCTCACGTAGAATTTGCTCTGGTTCTTCGACTCATTTTGGCCATTGTCAGGCTCATGAGGTATCTTAACGAAAATATCAACATCAGATTGGGGATCGCCCCTTGTCGTAATACCCAAGACAGATGGAGGTGTACGTTTGGCTGTCGATTACAAAATTGGTGTTAACGAACGACTCATGAACTCTCATTATCCCATCCTCGTCGCCAAACTTGTTGTGTTCGAGTGATATAATTGAATGATTATATATTGAATAAAGCTTTTGAAAGCGTGAAGTTTATAACTTTTTATTTCAAGATTGATTGACAAGTATTGAGTCACTTGTTTTCTTATGAACAATGAACATATAGAGTGTATAAAAAATATACACGACTATAAAACACTACAGACCGCTTTCATTTTTGATGATCTACTTGAACGTAGGAAGGCATCAACAACTTTGTTTGATGAAACCTTTCGGAACAATATTGAAAGCGATACTCCGAAGTGTTCAGATTGAATAAAGACAATTTGATCAATCGCATTAATCGGATGGTTGTGGAAAAAACTTTCGAAGAGAAGGTGAATTCAAGTAGCAAATACAACAAAATATGGTCGTGAAAGCATGGAAGAGTGCTCTAGTTTGGTGATAAACGTCTTGTCCACTCGATGACTAGTACCAAAATCAAAAATATATAAGGAAGAATCTATTCCATTTCAGTTTGGGAATGAGCCATTAAGTCTATTGAAATCGTGAGTGATATAGATCCATAGCGGAATAGAAGATAAGAGTGCAGTTTCAAGGATTCCATGGAGAAAAGATGTCAATGTGTTTTTGAGGATATACTGTAGAGATACGCTTGCGTTATTACTTTTTTAGGCAGTAACAGTGCCTACTTTCAAGTTTAATTCAATATTTCAAAGATTTGCATTATAAAATTTTCAACGGAAGATAGCCAACATAATTCGGAAAAAGTTAAATTTCATATCTCGCATAGCTGGTGTACTTTCATATCGGTACTAATTCAACAAAGCTTCTTCCAATTTTCAGATAAGCGTTACATGTCATTTTTTGCCCTAAAATAATGGAGAAGATGACCCAAAGCTTTTAGTAGGTGGCAGCACGACTGCATGTGCCTAACGAGTGATTTTGTAGGTTATGTTTTATTTTTATTTTAATGAATATTTTCAAAAGATACTTAAGAATCATAAGGATGTTTTCTCCAACCGATAGATATGGATGTTTGTCTGTACCAAAACTGAAAAGTTTGTTGAGGGAACGTGGTGGATCCCTCAAAGGAAAAAAAAAAGATCTGAGTGAAAGGTAAAAAATTCAAACTGATTACAGAGGTGTTTCGTTAAAAATCATCATAATAACCATTTACTAGCCCTGCTACGTTCTTTGGTAAGTGACTGGAGCATAATCTAGAATGATTAGAAGCCTGAAAGCTCTTTCTTTTCAGGGCTACTTCCCACTGCTTTTTCAGTTTTTTCTTTTGGAAATAAATGCGTACCTACATTTTTACACCCGAATGCACTACATAAGACCATTTTATGTCGATTTCAAATCTTTATATTCTTAATTATTGCAGAAATGGGACGTTTAATGTTTTAAATTGTTGTCATTTGACTTGAGAGGCTGTCAAAGGTACATGCCGTGGTGGCGCTCCTAGTGGTAGAGTTTTGCAGCCGTCATCCCCATTGATAAGAGATTGTAAGTTTTCCCGGTCGGTAACTAGGGATTTGTTAGGCGTCTCTAGGCTAAAATAATTGGTAGAAATTCCCATTGTCAAACCACTCCTTAAAAATCTTATAATGAAAATGGAGTGTTGGATTTATCGAAAACCCTCAATGATGAAAAGTAAATCCCATGCCAATAGTATTTTATTCAGACCCACTGAGGGGATGAAAGATTATATCAAGCGGAAGCAGAAGACGAAAAATGACAAAAACACTTTCATATACAAATTGAGACTCATTCCATCCAAATTGCGGAAGGGATGTTGATATTTTATTCTCATAAAGACGCCTTCAACTGGGTTAAGGGCCCTTTGGCGGCGTTCCTTCCCAACCTAGGGGAGACTGGGGCTAGTTGAGACACAAAAATGGATCATACATTTTTTTGTGAGTTCTTATAGATGAGTACATTCGATAACAACTGAACAATATTCACATATTAACACGATTTTATAAATAATTCATGACAAAAAAGTCGTATTACCAAGAATCATTTGATACATTTAAAATATGTTCCGAATATTTTCGGTAACTTGACATATCACGAAGCAGTTTAATTCTCTGGAGAGCAAAGTACGGACAGAGTTCTGTTTTTTTAGTATAGCTGCAATCATTGTCCATAGGGGAATAGGATGGTTAGCCAATGCTAAAACAACATTCGAGGCGTTTCTCTGACACCATCTACCTCATAATGTCAATATTTCTATCATTTCGACAATATGAGATAAATTTTCATTCAATGAAGGCATTGTTCATAGAGATAGTTAGTCAAGCATATGGATACATCATTTGAATATACTGCGGGTAGATGGCACTAGTGATTCCTTTTCCAAGTCATGTCTTTTCTTTCATTTTTCCAACGGATGTTGTTGTCTAAATCACACATTTTCTCGATTACCTAATCATAATAACAAAGAATGGTAATCAATTCAGAAACAGAAGTGGAATTTTTTGTCATTGTCCTAGATCACTTATGATTTGAAAATTAATTTAATCCCTAAACTTTTATTTCCCTCATGAACTTTCATCGTCAACTGTATTTTGAAGCTTCATCAACTTCCTTTCAACATTCCAGTCAAACTGACATTATACTGTAGATGGCGTAACAAAAACGCTTCAAATTCTTCTTACACAAGCATTGACTAATTATATCTCTATAACCAATGATGAAGAGTGAAATTGGTGTAGATTTTTGTTTGTCTGTTTTACTGAAACGTTGACAGAGAGCTAATGATACCATATGAAGCTACAAAATGATGTCAACAATGGCAGTTTATAGAGATATCTGAGATAATCATCAAAGTATGAATGACAATTTGACTATTGATATATATATATATATATATATATATATATATATATATATATATATATATATATATAGAATAGAATAGAATAGAAATTTATTCGTGTACACAATAATTCATGTATACATTTTGTCATAAAAATACATAAAACAAATACACAAAATGAATAATAAAGATTAATACTCACACGCACATGCACATGTAGTAAGAATTCTTCCACAGAGTAAAAACAATGATGGATTAAATATTTGCGTATGTGATGCTTGAATGATTTCAAAGTCATATACTTTTTATGTTTTTCGGGAAGCGCATTAAACATTTTAAAACCTAAGTACAAATAGGAATTCTGAGTTCTCGTTAGTCTGATCAGTGGAAGACGCAGATCACTACCAGCCCTGGTATTATAACTGTGTACATTACAGTTCAAAGTTATCCCATTCGATAAAATTTTGTTCCCAGCATAAAGAAGGCACTCCAATATATAACAACAAGGCAGCGGCATGATGTTAAATTGTTTGAAGAGAGGCTTACAATGAGCATCATACTTACTAGAAGAAATTATTCTAAGGGCTTTTTTTTGTGCTATGAATATTTGTTTAGCATGAGACGCACTGCCCCAAAGAATCAAACCATATGTCATTATACCGTGGAACAACGCAAAATACGCCATTTTTAAATAATCGAAAGACAACTGATATGTTAGCTGACGTAAAGCATAAGTCGCTTTAGCCAGACGTTTAGCCAGATCTTGAATGTGAAATGCAAAATTCAGTTGTGAGTCTATATGAAGTCCCAAGAGTTTAACTTTCTCCTCAGATTTCTCTGCATGGTGCAACCTGAGATGCTGCGTTTTACTTTCATTCAGGAAAAGGAAGTTGCAACTGAACCAGACTTTGGCAATCTGTTCTGAACGATTGATAGTCTGTAAGGCACTATCTATATTAACACTTTTCCCAATGAAAGTAGAATCATCTGCATAAAAAATTGAAGAAACATCGGAGTCAATATTCATACATAAGTCATTGAAATATATAATAAACAGCAATGGTCCTAAAACCGAACCCTGCGGGACACCAAACATAACAGGGTACTCGGCAGATCTCCGACTGGAGACACTTACAAAATATCTTCGTCCCTCCAGATATGACGAAAAAAGTTTCAGAGCCACACCTCTGACACCATACCTTTCTAATTTCAAAAGCAAGAAATCATGCCGTATCGTATCAAACGCCCTCGACAGGTCATAAAATCTCGCTTCGCAAAACTGACGACTCTCAAAGGCATCCGCAACAATCTCATAAAATTCGCACAGAGCCGATACAGTAGACCGATTAAGTCTATATCCAAATTGCGAATTACACAAAAGCCCATTTGACTCAAAAAATTGAAGTAATCTTTCTTTAAGAACAATTTCTAATATTTTACCAATTAACGGAATAATAGAGATTGGTCGATAATTATCGGGAAGGTTTGTATCTCCTTTTTTATGCAAAGGTGTCACCTTAGATATTTTGAACGAATCGGGAAATAGTCCCTGAGACATACATTCATTAAAAAGTTTGGCCAAGGGTGCTGCGATATCCCTAACTATCAACTTCAACACAGCTGCATGCAATCCATAAATGTCAGCAGCTTTTGAATTTTTCAAATTGAAAAGCTGCTGACATTTATGGATTGCATGCAGCTGTGTTGAAGTTGATAGTTAGGGATATCGCAGCACCCTTGGCCAAACTTTTTAATGAATGTATGTCTCAGGGAGTATTTCCCGATTCGTTCAAAATATCTAAGGTGACACCTTTGCATAAAAAAGGAGATACAAACCTTCCCGATAATTATCGACCAATCTCTATATATATATATATATATATATATATATATATATATATATATATATATATATAGATGATTTGCAATTCTGATAAAAAATTTCACCGCTGTCACTGAATCGAAAAACAGTACAACTGAAGCTTCGAAGTCCACTATGAAACATATACGAGGAGACATGTATTGGAAATCAATTATTTCCTTACGATATCTATCAGTGGATTCACCCCCTTCAAATTGCTTTTTCATATCGTTGCCTAATTATCCTGTCTCCTCAAACAATGGCTAAACGAAGTACCATAGTCAACTGGCTCCAATCTCCCCTATTGATTAATCTCCCCTATTGATTTCTCGCCCCATTTAGCAAAAACGAACGTTGGAATAAAATTTAACGAGTCTATCTCGCCTAGAACCTCGGTATATTCATGTCGGGTTTTTGTTAAGCGAATTTTAGGGAAAGTGAGAAAGGACCATGCGTAAACTAAACAATATGGGAGCTATTGTGTGTGAGCTCAAATATTTGTTATTTGCCTTGACTTGTTAAATGATACGTATTGCAGTAGCGTTTCTGGGTTGAGAATTTATCGCAACACAGAAGAGTGGGAATTCGGTTAGTGATATGATATAACATTCTTCCTCGATCTAGAATGAAATATTTCCAGCAATTATACACGGAAGGAACATTCAACAGGATTTATTCATATCGATGATTCGCTCGAGTAAACATCCTGTTCACTATATAGTTTTGCGGACGACAGTACTCTTCATACTAGTTTCTCTTCCATACCAGCTCGAGAAACAAAAATTCAAAGAAACATTCACGTCAAAAAAATTAACGATGACTTGGTAAAAATAATAGAATGGGGTAACATGAAATTGCTGCAATTTGATGCTAGGAAAACTCAGCCATGTCTCTTCTCAAGGAGAGCCGATCTATCATCGTCTAGTATTCCGATGTCAGGAGTAACTATTTCTACGAAGTCAAATATCTCGATGTTAGGAATTACGATCAGTGGTAATCTCTCATGGGAAAACCATGTGTGATCAATCGCTAAACGTGCTTCTCAGCTATTTCGTGTGTAGAAATACTTCACTTCTCGTCAGCTTCTAATAATCTACAAGGCTCAGATACGACCTGCCTTGGAATATGGTTCTCATGTGTGGAGTTCAACACCAAAACATTCATTGAGGCTTCTTTATTCTATTTGGAGAAAGGCAATCCGTCTCGTTGGTGACTCCTCGCTCACAGACTCGCTCACATTATTGGAGCATTGTAGAAGGGTCGGAGAATTGTCTCTCTTCTATAAATATTTTCACAGTCGGTGCTCTTCTGAATTGTTTTCAATCGTTCCACCCTTAGTAATATCTACACAGATGACACGACGAGTACAGTATTCCCGCCCCTTTATTGTGAATTGGGAGACCTGTCGAACCTCTCTCGCTCAGGGACTTTTTTCAATAGAACAGCTGAGCTTTGGAACTCCTTGCCGAGATAGGTTTTTCTTGAGGCTCACAAACTTCAGAAATTGAAGGGTGAATGTATCTCCTGTCCCTTGATTCACGCGGTGTTCTTTTATCATTACAGGGCTTCCCTTTCGTGTGAGTCTGCATAAAAATATCAAAATTAACAACTTACACAAAATGCTCAACCTGTAACAAACATCAAACCTCATGTTCCTCGATTGTCTAGAAGGATGAGACGGATCGGCAAATTGTTTGATGTTGAAATTTTAATTCAAAAACAACAAATACTTAACGTTCGATACTGACACATACCCAACCAAATAACATAACAGAGAACACAAAAAATTGTATCAAATTTTTTACTCGTGCTGTCAAAAACACATCGGTGAAACCCCAAGACCTCTGAAAGTGGAAGAGAGTGAACAATAGATGTACAGTAGGAACAGAAAAATAGGTGGTTCTGAATTATCAGAACGTATTATTATTGCCGATGGAGATCACACAGAAGAATGGAATGACACTAAAATTATGGCAAGGGAGGAAAGCAATGGCAAAAATCAGAAATTGAAAAAATCTGTCCTTGTTAAAGGAAAACAGCATCACTATGAGTTCATTTGATATGAGTCGGACCTTGCTACTCCTTTTAAAAGACAAAATATGATGTCAATATCATATCTTCGACAGATTGTTACAACAAATATCGAAGAAATGAATTTGTGGATGAGTTTTGAGATTGTGAACGGATTCAGTTTCCGAAACGTTAACAAAAATAAGTTTTCTTCATTTAGAAGATTCAAGTTCAACAGCAAGATAGTATCTACTTCTATAGAATAAAAATTATTGTCAATATCAATTTGAATCGAATATAAAAATGAGAGAATTGAATTTTCAGATTTTTGAAATATTTATATTGTGGATTAAACAACGAATTAGTACGACACAAACGTATACATACACCACGGGTTTCAGTATAGATGTGTATGCCCTCGGGCATCAATATCTAATAGGAACCCTTGGTATATAAACGAGTATTATGATTTTTAAACTGCTCAACGGAGTAATTGTCATATTATTTATCATCTTTCTTTTGCTTCTAGTATGAGACGTGGGCTCATCATTCATTCTGTATAAAATAGCTCCTCAATCCAACTGTAATAATACATAATGCATCCATTTCATCCCGACTAACATCCTTGTAACCCTAATTTCGACCGCATATCAGCAAAGCAACAGTGAAACCCCTGACAGACGAAAATGTATTGTGTATCTCGAATTCCCCTTTTTGCCGAAGACAGTGAACAAGAGGAAAATTAATTATCCTCCAAGAGGAGGTTTTCCGCTATCTCGGAAGGTATGTGACATAATATATATCTCCCAGTCTTAGCGGGTGATTCCGGATATCAATTATCGCACAAGAAACGGTTAAACTGTCGTAAAGACTGAGTGATTAACATGACAACAAGAGGGGGCTCATGTTATTGATGGCGCTCTATAGACAACGTGACCATTTATTTTTCCTGCCAAAGCGGAACATCTGCGGAATTATAAAATGAAAAAAAGATTTTAGTGTTCTACAAGTTGTTTATTACAGAAGATAGAATAACACAAAATAATCAAAGCACTAAACAGTTGAGTAGGCAGGACTTTCTAAGCAACAGTAGTGGCGTGACTTCTAATTCGTATTTTTGGATTTGCCGCCTGGAAAATTTTTTTTTAACATACCGGGTCTTTTTCTTAGATAAGTGTGGTACTCAGTACATGATTTATTTATATTTATCCAAGTATTCTTTACGTTTTATAAAATTCAGTCGCCGCAGTTTTTACATTCTGCCGTTCAACAGCATCTTCTCTTTCTTGTAATTTAACGAGCATGTTGAGTATGATGTGAGGAAGGAAAATCCTATTTTTTTTAGTGCCAGGTTATCTCTGAGACGATTGATTTCCTTGGCAGACTTGTCCAATACATTTTCAACACAGCTGCATGAAAGGTTGTTATTTGTGCATGCAAAAATACAACCACAATTATGAGCCAGGATTTTCGAAAAACGTTTTTGAAATATTAGGACACTTGTCGATACTCAGAAAATAGTTTGACGAAGTCTGAAACAGTTTTATAACTCTCTCAAGCGCCGACATTACCATCACTGTAGACTTACAAAACTCTTCCAAAGCTTTTCTACTTGTAGGCTATAGATGTAGAGAAATGAGTAAACTTTTACTATGATGCATTCGAAATCAACAGGAAGACAATCAATATTTGCTGTCGATCAGATGTGGTGCCACCGTCAACAAAAGGAATAAATTCACAAAAAAATACGCGAATCCCTAGAAGTCTTAATTCAAGGAAAAGCTCTCTAATTAAGTTTTGTTTCAAAATCCGTTCATGTTAAAACTTCAAGTTTAACTATGTATTCACTCAAGTGAAACAAAAAGGAAAATTTTGTTTATATTTTCGAAATCATAATAAAGTATTAACACTTTTGAAGAATTCCCGAAACGCTTGCATAATTAATTCTGAATCAAAATTTCAACAACTGCTTGAATTATTCAATGAAGTTTGTATTATAGAATTATACAGAATATTAAAATTTTCGATCCTTACCTTCAGATCAGCACACAAGAAATGGACCGAAACAAAAGCTTGCAACTCTCGAGTTATAGTGGGGGAGGTAATTAACACGTGTGACCTCAATACCGAATCTCGTGGCAAATAATGTCGCAATTTCTACGACTTATTTATGCGATGTTTTGAAAACCATAAAAAGTAATGGGGAGCTTGGCAATTAATGTCGCAATTTTTACGACCTATTTATGCAATGTTTCGAAACCCATAAAATCAAATGGGGCAGCTCTTCAAGCCACTTCCTAAAGCTTGCGAAATCCGCAACTCAAAGGAATCTTTCTTTGTTCGATGGGGGATATAAAAACATTGGCGAATTGCAAATTCATCAGTCAGTCAAGTTCAGTTCAGTCAAGATCAGTACAGTAGTCTTGAGTCTAGAATCTAGTGGCTCGTATCAAAATTCTATTGTTCAAGTGAGTGATATAGTATATACCTGAAAGTACAGTAAAGACGGTAACCAAACAACTCAGTGCAGTAATAAATCAGACGCCAGAAGTGCCAAACAATAATTTAAAGCGCTCCAGAGACAACTACTCAATAACATGATAATGTAAGTCTAGCTATATAACCGAAGTGATAATTTCGTTATTTAAGTACCAGGTACGAGATTTGTAATGAACGAAATTATGTGAGTTCTATCGACGTATTTTGTATTACGGAATCATCGTTTTTGGCCTTATGTATTCCCTGCTTTATTTGTTGAATGTTCGAGATGCCGCTTATCCAAAACCAATTAAAAACTGTTGAAAATTCCGCCAATTGTTATTATTTCCACCGAGAATCCACGAATCAAAAATAATCATGTACAACTGGGCATTTAACATCTCAAGGACCGCTCGCCTTTTTGCCAACCAACTATACCCGGTCGTCACACAGAGAAAAAATAATATGCCTTGAAAGCTATTAAATAAAATGATAATACGTCCCAGGCCTGATCTATGAACGGGGACAGATTCATGTCCATTTCTTGGAGGGAAAAAATTTCCGGTAGTGATTCAAGCACAAGTGATTATTGATGTAATAGTACATTCACGATACTCATACGTCATTTTTGCTATAAATTACCAAAGAAAATCTATCTCCTCACAAGTACAATATTGGTCTAGCTTTCTGTTGCATTACAATGATTGTGATGATGAACATATTTTAGGAACAACAATGATGAATACGATTTATTTTTATTTCCTTCAGAAAATCAATGAATGTGCAATATAATTCTAGTCCTCCACGAACGTTGAGCCACACTTCAAGTTATAATAATAATAATAATAATAAGCCATTTATTTCCAACAGGTACAAAAAACCCAATTGTAGGAAAATACAAAAATACAAAGTATTAAATAATTATCGATAGCAGCACAATTTTTATCAATTTTACAAAGGAATTAGATGAAAATAAATAAATACATAAATATGTGTTAAAATATTTGTCACAGAGGGAGGGGGGGTAAAAAAAAAGTATAGCATACACCGACAAGTCAGAGAACAAGGTGGTAGACAAAGGGGCGACATCTGATTCCAGCCACCACCCCAGTATACTCTCAACACAGGCTCTGAATATCCAAACTTTGACCTCACAAACCTTAAGTGAATAATATAAGTATATAAGTATCAAAAGACACAAAAGTCAATTATTTGACAATTCACTCAATATCAAGGAACTAATAGATTTTAGTGAGTCGAAATTGATGTCGCATATTCTAGAAAAACGGTTAAAGTTTTGACACATATTACTAATAGGGCTCTGAAGTGAAATGTTGGTACGCGAGATACTGATATGGAATGTAACAGTATGTCTGGACTCTAGGCGAGGCACAAACCAATTGATTTCATGCAAGAGATACGGGCAATCTATGTTGTTATGAATCAATTTATGAAGAAACGAAATGGCAGCGATGATTCGCCTGTTCGATAAAGAGGTGACATCAAATCTATTCAAATAAATATCATTATGCAGCCCTCTCATAGGATAATTATTATCTTCTCGAAATACCAGAAATTTGAGGAATCTTCTCTGAACTGATTCAATTTCTTTAGAATGACATTCGTAAATAGGGTTCCAAATCAATGACCCGTATTCTAATTTTGAGCGAACAAATGCAAAGTATAATATTTTCAATGTTTTTGTGTTTTCAAAACCATGAGAATTTCTGATAACGAAGCCGAGAACTTTAAGAGCATTCGATACCGTTTGGTTTATATGTTGAATAAATGAAAGTTTATGATCAAATATAACTCCCAGGTCTCTAATCTCTGAGCGACGTTCTAATATGTTTCGATCGATGGAATAATTGAAAGTTACCGGGTTTTTGCATCTTGAATAACTCATCACGAAACATTTACTAATATTGAGGCTCAATTTGTTTTTATCACACCACAATATAATTTTATCCAAATCAGACTGTAATAAAAAGCAGTCATGAGAGGAAGTTATTAGTGAATAGATTTTCAGGTCATCTGCAAAAGCAAGCTTTTGACAAGTTAATGAGGTGATCAGATCGTTGATATAATAGAGAAACAGAAGTGGTCCAAGATTGGACCCCTGTGGTATACCTGACGTGGGAGCGATGAAACGAGAATTGAAGTTTTCATATTCAACGAATTGTCTGCGATTATTTAAATACGATTTGAATAATAAAATAAGATTAGATGAGAAACCAAAACTTCGCAATTTCTTTAGTAGAATTGAGTGGTCAATTTGGTCGAAGGCTTTCTGAAAGTCGTTATATATAACATCGACCTGATTCCGTTTGTCGAGGGAATTTGTTACGAAGTGAGTGAAACATGCTAAATTAGTGACACATGATCGGTTGCTCATGAAACCGTGCTGATTTTTCGATATCAAGCTCCTAGTTGGGGTATAAATTGCATCATAGATTATAATTTCCAAGATTTTAGCAAATGAACACAGTATAGATATAGGACGATAGTTATTCAACATGGAGGGATCTCCTTTTTTTAGAACCGGGCAGATACGAGCAATTTTCCATAGGTTCGGGAAAATACTGGAAGAAAGGACTAGATTGAACAAATAAGATAGGGGTTCTGCTAAAACTAAACGGCAATCTTTCGCAAAAAAACTCGGAATTTGATCGACACCTGAAGTGAGTTTATTTTTAAGTTTTCTGCACGCTTGAATAACTTGATCAGGAGTAATAGGTGGAATGACGATTGTTTCATTACTAACTTCTTCACAATCATGGGAGTAGTCTGAGTTAGACTGAGGTTTGTAGACACTTTCAAAATAAGTGGCAAAAGCATCTACAATTTTCTGAGGTTCATCGTAGACGACAGGGCCATCTCTCATACACCCAGGGATTCTAGACTGCCCTTTTTTTTCTCTGATAATTGACCAGAAGCCTTTGGCATCAGTTACAATAGAATTTTCAGCATTTCGCAGGTATTTTTTATAAGATGCATTAATTTGGGATTTAATAAGGGTTCTCAGTTCTTTGAATTGATTTAGTAGATTGATGTCGTGTGACTTTTTATGTTTACGATAAACTTTTTCCTTTTTACGAATGTTGTCAATTATTGGTCTGTCAAACCAGGGTGGAAAACGCCGACGACGCGGAATTTTTAGTGGAACGTAAGATTGAAGTTGCCCATTCAAAGTCTCATAAAAGACATCGCACGCTTTATTCACATCCGTATGTTGATATACACGTGACCAGTCGACGTCGATCAAAGATGCGTAGAGAGCTGGATAGTTAGCTTTCCTAAAATTCAACGAATTGGTTTGATTACTGTTAACGGCAAATTGCTCGTAATGCTTATAGGAGGCCAAGAAATCGAACTGAAGAGCGGGATGATAGCTATCCTCGGCAACCAGGAGAGCATCCGATCTGACTACTGAACATTCAAAACTAGATAAAACCAGGTCTAAGATTTTACCGTTTGTATTCTTAATTGTGTTGAATTGTTTCAAACTCATAAGTTCAGAAAAGTTCCTCAATAAAACAGATTTTGTATCATAGGGTTGTTCAGAGCTGACAAGTGAAAAAATATCTAAAAATACTTCCAAGACTTCTAACTTTGTGTCAGGTGGAATATAAATAACAAACAGAAACATTACATAATAACCTAAGGATAATTTGCACCCTACCGCATCGATCGATGGGCAGGTAGAGTTTAATTGATGAAGATTCAGTCTTTCCACGATGAAGTTCGGATTATTCACAGCTATAAGTACTCCACCACCACGCGATTTATTCGTAGCCATGAAATTTCGGTCTTGACGATGAACAGTAGTTGTGACAGGAAAAATTTCACTGTTAGCCACATTAGAATTTAACCAGGTTTCACAAAGGCAAATGATGTCACAATCATTTATTAATGCAGATAACAATATTTCATGTGTTTTGGTGTTGAGCCCACGAACATTTTGATAATAGCACTCGATGATTTTGGTGGTATTATTGAGATAATGATTTAAACTAGTCACTGGTTGCTACGATTGGGAGATGGGAGTCTCGACTGACATGTTACTGGTGGCATCTTGTATAATGGGCAACGTTGAACTCGAAGTGGTAACAGGTATACTCCCAGAGTTTGTTATATTATTGATGTTGACAATAGTTGGAATCCCTTTCAAATATTTAATTGTCAGGTTTTCTTCACCGTTTGCTTAGCGTGACGCTAATTGCTTCCTAACGGAATCAAGGAAAGCTCTCTGAGAGGGAGACGAATCATTTTTCAAAATGAGAGATCTGAATGCTGTACTGTTTTTCAATGATGCTTTGCGACGAAGCAAGAACTTGGGCATGAGACCATCGTCGAATGACACTTTAACGGGTCTTGGTTTATCCCCAGAAACTTGACCAAGTCGATGAATATGTGTTATTCTGAATACTGGTGCTTCATTTTTGTGGCAGGTTAGCAGAAAGTTGATGATATCAGTTACGATATTGAAATCTTCAACAGTAGCCTCTTCAGCAAGGCCAAACACCAGTATGTTTTTTTCTCTGTTGAGAGAGTCCTTTAAGTCGACTAGGGCAAGGGGCGTCGAGTTGGTTTTGACCCTATCGACTTCAGATTTGATGGAGTCTAATGAGCTCAAAACAGCTTTGGAAATATTCTCTAAGTGGCATATTCTGGTATCGCATTCCTGTATCTTATTATCGTTTACTTTCAATATATCGGAATGCTTTGATAGGGTGTCGCGACATTGGATTATATCTTCATTCAAAGCTTTTTGATATTCCTCAATAGTGCAGACGTCAGCAGCCAAGGACTTTTGAGCCTGAACAAGAGAACTTTGAGCCTGTGACATTTTTTTGATCTCGGACATGAGCTGGGCAAAATGTTTCGTGGTGAGAGGTTCATCGTAGCTGGATGCTGGGGGTTCAACACGGGGAACCTTAGTGGAATGAGAAGGCGATTTCTCATCTCTTGATCTCTTCGGGTTGCAAAAACAGCCATTACAGAACCATTTCTCATTGGAGTCGGATAATTTATGAACCTCTGATGGTGAAACGTTCATGCATGAGGCGTGAAATTTTTTAGAGCACGTATCACATGATATTTTCAACTGCTGAGTAGTTATCCGGAGGGTACAGCACTGGCAGGTATCTGACATATTGAATCGGAAAACAAAATAATAACCAGCTGATGGACGGAGGTAAGAGAGAACCGGCAACGGTGGAGACTCAAGGATCAACTGATAAGGCACACTCAAAATGGCTGATACCAATGTTTATTATCGAAATAGCAATGTACTGTGGTAGCTGATGAAAATCACTTACATGGACGTGAAGGAAGCACTAAGTTTTATGACAGTGAACACTTTGAAAATTAATACGTTTTATAAAACTACGTAAAAATACACACAACTTCACTAGCACATAACAGGGGTGTCACGTCGGTGTTGTCGATAAAAGTTATGTAAGGAAATTGTTATAACCATACATATAAAAAGAATATTGGTTGTACTATCTGTATGGAGAACTACTGAAAACTTGTGACATCTGATTAGAAAAGAAAACTTGAAGAATTAGTTACATATAAACAGCGATATCGTATACAAATTATGAAAATTCTTGAGAATTCAATAATCGTGAAATCTTACCGAAACAAGAGATCCCACAGAAACTGACACTTCACTCAAGATCATACTGCAGTGAATGAACGAATTGTGTGTTTAGGGGAACCATTGAGGCGCGAGTCTTTTGATGAAAAGTGAATTGTCATAGTCATCAATGTCGACACCGTAATTTTTATTGAAATGTGAACTAATTTTGATTCTGATTTATGAATCTGGCTATAAATAACAAACAACGGACGCCATTCAAAAGGTTCAAACGACAGCGCTTGTAGAGAAACAACAATCATTTCTATATCACTCGAATAAACAACTGACCAACAAAGAATCAATTTTCTTTTTATGTGTTTTCGATGCAATTCCTAATTTGATAACAAACCATACCGCTTGTAGTGATATAACAATATTGTCTTTGTCACTTGAGTAAACAACTTATACGTTTTCGGTAGGACTCCTGAACTCTGCCAGTCGAAATTTTCATACAAAAGGGTGTAATTTCAGGGACAATAACAGTACAACCATAGTTGAGTAAGAGAGTGACTGTACAAGTTACAGTTCCAGTACAGTTCAATAATAACGCTAGCTATAAGTATCGAAATAGTATCGCGAATTAGAAATGTGTCTCGGAAATAGTGTCAAAATCAGAAATCAGATTTCAATTCGTGCGTACTGATTGAACCTTATAGAACAGTCTGATAAAGAATGACCAACAACATCGATTCCGTGTTTAATTAAGAAAGAGTATAATTTTGAACCATGTAGACGAATCTGTTCACAAACATATTATATAAGTTATTAATTGATCTCTACTGTATGTTAATTCCGTCTAGTCAATATTTTTCTGTTATAAAACCTAAATAAATGTTAATGGTGTTTTTCCTGATGAGTAACGAAGTCGATATGATTTCCATATCACCCCACAAACTAACTTATAACATATTATTGGGGTGCTATCACAGAACTCATCATTCGAATTCAAAGAATCTATTGGGTATTGTCTTCCCTAATACAAAACCGAAACATCTCAATCCTTCTCGAAAGTTCATTTCGAACCTATGATTGTTGAATATTTTCCTCCAATTCATCCATCCCCTCAAAATATTTTTATCACAACCCCCGTATATAATGGATTCTCATTCGAGTCTGCACTCTCTTGCGAGCACACCGAATTAAAACCTTTTTATTTCTAAACCTGTTTGCTGCTCATTCAGTAATTTCTGAAACGTTCAACGTCGGATGTTGCAGATATATTGTCGGAAGCTCAGAAAACGAGTCTCCAAGCCTTTAATCTCGTTTTATAATTAATATCAAACTCGGTAAACTCGAATTGCCGGGACAAGTGATTTAATAAAAGTTAAAACGTCAAAAGCAGTACAAGTACGTAACCCAAATTGCAAATTGTGATGAGATAGTGAAGGGAACGATGATCCGGTAAGCTTTATGCTTGCCGTAGGGTTGATAGTAGTGGTTAATTTCCAATTAGGGGGCTCTTGCCTAGGTTCAGGAATGGCAATTTGTGCAAATCGGAATGATAAAACGTAGATTGTTGAGAGTTTCCTCTATATATGGACATCAATTTGTGAAAAGTGAGTTCCTAATGAGTCCTGTGATTTTGGACGGTATGCGAGAAGTACGAAATAGCTATTACTATTACTATTACTATATATATATATACTATAACTATATACATATAGTAGTTTTCACAATAAATGGTATTGACTGAAGGATTATAATAAAACCAATAAGACCCTTGAGTTGTAAAATCCGAGATGCACATCATAAATGTAAAAGGACCGGATTCAGGAAATTCTGTTTCTCAGAGAGGGATTGTAGATTACAGACATTAATAGCAAAGAAAATATATGCCAAAAATATTGAGGACTCTTGTGTTGATTATCACGAAGATACGACAGCAGAGCTTTTTGAAGATTGGTTTAAAAATTGTCTGTTACCCAACATTCCGCCAAACAGCGTTATAGTAATGGACAACGCAAGCTATCATAGTCGACAATTGCAAAAAATTCCTGGCTCAAAGAAAACGAAATTGGAGATTCAAAACTTCATGGCTGCAAATGGTATATATTTTGAGGAAAATTATACAAAAAAAGAACTTTTACAAGTGCTGCGGTCATTTTCTTAAAAAAAAACCGTGTGTTTGTGATACAAATGCAAAATAATTGAGACATACAGTGTTACGACTACCTTCCTACTACTGCGTGTTCAATCCCATAGAGCTTATGTGGCACCAACTTAAATCGAGCGTGCGCGGAAAAAATACTTCTCCGACTTTAAGTGGAAGTGTGGTAGAATTAATTAGGAACTGTATGAATGACATTCCTACCGAGAGTTGGAAAAGTTCTGTTAGCCATGTTATAAATGTTGAAAACTCGCACCTTTCTGTAAAATCAATTGCGCCAATTATAATTAATTTAGATGAGGATAGCGATAGCGACACTGAACAAAATATAGAATAGAATTGTAACATTCAAATAAATTACTTGTATATCGCCTACATAATGCAAAATTCAAATTTCTCAAGTTCGACCCTGTAGCGCATTTGAATCTTTTACCAGATGATTTTCTACACAATGGGATTAAATCGGGTAGTTTATTGCAGTTAATAAGCCAATACCATTTGCTGTGAAAAATACTATACAAGGGATGAAAGATAATGCTTGGTCTCCACCTGATAGTAGGATCCGCAAAAGGAAACGCGTTTTAGTGACCTATATACATACCTGAGGTGTGCATATAGTTCTTCGACTATCTTTGAGGTCATCATTTTTCGATGTTCTGAAAATGATAATGCGTGCATACATTTAGGAACAACTGCAGAAACTTGTGGAACGGCTGTTAATACAATTTGAAAACTGTTTCAAGTCATCAGAACGTGGTTAAATTTCGAAGTGCACTGTAGCCAGATTGTCATGGAATTATGGAATATTAGATGATAATCGGAGTGATCTATTAATTATGAAAGCAAAGCAGAAATACAAACACTTTCTGTTGAAGGGTTCGTGTATATCACTGATTGAAATGTGGAAGGTCTAAAAGTCCTCTTCCGTCATCATCTTCATTTCAATTGAAACCCATCTTTTTCAGTAGACTGCGCAGTGTCATGAAATATACATAGAATACTTCTTTTGTAGTTGTCATTTTTTTCCATCTGAAACGAACTAGGACTTCTTGATGTTTCAAGACCAAGACTGGCTCAGTCTCACTTTTCACCTGTCATTATTTCAAAAACAGTCAAAGATAGGATAAGAATATCAATAAAATATTCAACCTGAAATTTAAATAGGTATGCATCGATACACAGGATGTTTTATCTGAAATAATAAATCGTTTCCAAGTTTAGATGGAAGTGTCAAGAATAACAGTTCCAAACTTCGGAATTCAATGTAAAGATTCCAATGCATTTCCATCTATAAATTGGTGCCAATGCGTTGATTTTAATTCATCATCGATGAAGATAACGTCACTTCTACTTACTCAAACACAAAGTATGACTTTGCTCTCTACAATGAGGCCAGGAAATATATACTTTGGTTAGAGGTAGGCGGGAAACTTTTTTTTCCAAGACCTATCAAATAAGATACCATTTGAACATTGTCGTTTATTAATTTTGCCACCAAAAAATACATAAATTGATTCTTTCGAACGTAAACTTCCTCTAACCTTCATATCTTGTCCCGTTTTTACAGCCGTTCAGAATTCCCACCCCTTCGTTATGAGCTTGAAGACCTGTCGAACCTCTCTTGCTCAGGGATCTTTCTTCAATAGAACAGCTGAACTTTGAAACTCCTTGCCAAGAGAGTTTTTTCCTGAGACTTACAAACTTCAGAAATTCAAAGTGAATGTTAATTCTTATCCCCTGTCCCTTGATTCACGCAGTGTTCTTCGAACATTACAGGACTTTCCTTCCGTGTGAATCTACATATAAAATGAATAATGGCTTCTTCAAGCGGTGGTGATAATGAGTAACTTATTATTCATTTTTCCTGATTGAAGTTAATGTATAGCAAAGCAACTGATCTAATTTTGTGAATCTTTCAAGATGAAAATATCACAGAGAACTGCATTAGTATCTTTGAAAGTTGATTTTTCCAGTCGAATTGTTTTGTCTATTCGAATTTCTGAATAATAATAATCATGATTGAATGAAAAAAACGAAAAAAAAAACATTACTGGTGAGACGTCCAATCTAATCGACACTGTAAGCAAAACTTCTCATTGGAATGAAAACGCAAAAGCATTTCAATGAAACAAATTTAATTTTCATCCTGGGTTCTCGAGAAACGTCCACATTTCTTCAGTCACATAGCAAGTTGTTTTCCTCCCGCTGTAATTCTAAAAGACTTCTCCTGTTTTCTTGCCGGACCCCATTCTTTTCAACGAAGTGGGACGTGTTTCATCCTTTTGTTCCAAGAGCCAATTACTTAGATTCACCTCAAGTAAAAGAAGCCCCTCTAATTGAATTTTGAAGGTTTCATTCGCAGAAGGACTGAAGGGGTATGTTTGTGTGACGAGATTTCAAGGTTCGCGATTTTGGGAATATTGTGTTGGAAATGAATGTATTTCAAAGATCGTTACAACATTTCAGTTTTATTCGTAGCAAACTCCTTGCTAGGTGAAGATGTGCCTGACTGAATCCGAAACGTAAAAAAACTGTACTGTTTTGTGCTACTCATCAATTCCTAACGGAATAATAGGCACGGTTGATATTGATTCTTTTTGATGATAAATTGTTTTGGATGTAATGATGTGAGGACTGCAGTTGAATCTTTGGTAATAAAATAATATCTTGGGCAATGAACATAAATGTACATATTACTTCATGATGATATCAGAACAAAATAAGTATTTATCTACACCCGTACTCTAATAATACGCTTATATGCCCACAACCCGTTTTATAATGAAATCCATTACGATACAGATTTTCATTACGATACAGATTTTCAACCAATAGAAACCCATTATTTTTCAATCAAGCATGATGTGCTTGCTCTGCATTTGACATTTGTCGAGTCAAAATCGGTATAGGTATTGAACTTTTGAAGAATATAGCCAAACTTCGATAATCATAACGAAATGTCTGATACCAGCGATATGGGAGAATCACATTCGACACCTTCACCGACAGAAATACAGTTAGAATGATTGAATTTTTCCTTTGACAAATGCATGATTTATCACTTATTTTTCCATTGAATTTGTGGGCTCTCCGTAGCCGGGCCGTCTGTGGCGCTGACATAAATTGTTCTAGCTGGAGGAGACATTGGTTCGAATCCGGTCTCGTGTAATCTTTTTTTTCTTTGATTTTTGATCTTCTTTTCATATCTCATCGTTTTTTTCCTCGAAGTAATACTATTAATTACAATTCTGTGGAATTTTTCAAAGAAATTCCTTCGGCTCGTTTCGTATCCCGGTTTATGCTCATATATTAATAACCATCATTACACGATCGTTGCATAATATACTATTATAATTCGGAATTTTTCTTTTCACATAAGTCATCAACTCAAGGTATATTTCAATCCAAGATTCAGTAAATGTGCACATGTAATGTCATTTTTCACTAGGGCTGCAATGAGGACAAAATATAATTTCAACGCAGTTTATAGTCGTTTGACTATTAACATTGAGGATTCCAGCAATCCACGAAGCAATCTTGGCCTGGTCATTGTTTCTTGGATTGAAATATACACTAAATTATATTAAGGAAATTGTATGTTTATAGGAAATATGTCATTTTTACATAACTTTTTCCAGTACTACTGAAAAGTTTGATTTTCCTCTCAATAATTCTATACAATCCGAGTTGATTTATTGTGGCCAGTTCTCAGGAGTAATTCCGAATTTTCCACTGTAATTAATTAACTATGTCCAAAGGGAGCGATTGTTGGAAAATAGGACCTAACACTTCCTATACGTATGTAGTTATTTGGGTAGGAGATTGATTTATTTCCTCGAATATACCTTGATAGCGTTCTTTATCGAATTTTTGCTCATAATAGTATTGTATAACACAAGAGCAATATATTGAGGGACGAAATTTTACATTCGAGCGAAAACATTTTGAGCCAATTGATACGCTCTCTTCTATTCGATTATTAAATTATTGAATTGAGTGAATTATCTCAAATTCAGAAAATAATAATATAATGTAAGTTACTGCTGTTCTTCTATATTTATTCTCTATACTGTTCATCAAAGAGAGCTTGGTGACGAAACATCCATTTCTATATAACACCTGAACGGGTAGGACACATTGCTAGAGAGCGGTGAGTGATATAATCATCAATAGTGTCGGACCAATTGTCTAGAGCCGGACAGAATTCGGGGAGAAGTATCAGAAACACCATGCAGTATCTTTGGCGAGTATACAATTAAAGTCCTTGCTTTGTCTTGCTTGTTTATTTTGTGAGTGAAGTGATTGAGCAGGACGGTATGGACAGATATTCGTCTGACAGTTCCTGAGAATGACTTCAAAATGGAAGTCGAAATGTCGAACAAAGCAGAAAAAACCAAATTGATAAAAACTCCGTAAAGAACTTTTTTGTCAGTTTGAACCAAAATCCCTCTGAAATTCAAAGATTCCAGTTTGAAAATCCAATGTTGATGGAAGGAAGAAGGGTTTTAATTATAATCGATAAACTCAGAACCTCTCACAATTTATTCATTATAAATAGCTGTCCTCGTTCTCCTTTTGATGTGAGAGCAAAGGCGAAAATAAAGTAAAGCGTAACCGGAAGCCAAAACGTCGTCATTATTTAATGAAGTGCTAAGATGCTTTATGGAAATCAAAGAGAAAAGAAAATGATGTACTTAGAAGGGGTTGCCGTTCGCTCTATTCTCAATTTTGCCCCGACTACAAGAAAGTGCCCTGTTTCACACCAATATATGTTTGTGGCAGGAGTCCTTTATGTTCGTTCGAGTGATAGGTGTTATAAAAGTTCATGTTCATTTTATAGCCAAGTCTTGGATTGCTTCGCTCGAGTGTGTTGGTGCCACTTCTTGTTTATGTGTCGTATTCAGAATCGTCTGTTTATTCCATCATGAAATACTAATACTTCGTTAAGGAACCATTTGTGTAGTCACTTCAGAATATGAAATACTCAAATGAATTTCTGAATTTCGTTCCGGGAAGATAATGATGTAGAGTTACAAATCAATACATATCCAGATTTTTTTTCAGTTGCGATGACCTGCGAGTATTTCTCTTATCACTCATGTTTTTACTCAGATTCGAATGTCAATTACATGCCTAATAATTATATATATTGTACATTCCTTTGGGGGATTTCCTTATATTATGATAGCATCCTTGATGTTGTGGTCATCACAGGAATACCACTCACTATCTTTCATTACATGCCTGGACATCTAGCGAGAGCTTGACACTGACTATCGTTCTGAAAAAACTGACTCAGGATTGGTAGTTATGAAATTCTGAAAGTTGTGACAAAAAAAATTGATGAGTTGAGAACAATAGGATTAGAATTGTTCAAGATCTGTTATCAATTTTGTTAAGTTGTAAATCTTCACTGATATGAATGATGATATAATAATTTCACTCATAATTATTTCACTCGACCTCAATCATCGGTATAAGGAAATCCTAATATTCAATGAGCCTCCGGATGATATCGAAACAGTTCTATGTCTGAAATTGTTCAAATATGCTGTCAAAATATTTTTGTCTTCAACTGTTATTTTTTATATTCTTTATCGAAAACATTAACATAATCAAACGGAAAAGTCTACCATTGCTATCGTATATAATTTACATGAGTTAAGTCAATAATGAATCAATTCATCTACACTAGACATGAAAGAAGGAATCCATAAAGGTTGACATCATAGAGACAAAGAATTCGAGTACTTTCGCGCATCATTAGTTTACAATCCGCTATATTAGCGTGAAAGGAATTCTCAATAACACATGAAATGAAATAAACAAAGGTTTTCGTTGAATGGGAATGCATTGTATATTAGAAGGTAGAATTGCCTTTTTTGTGTGTGACTAAGACTCGGGCCATTTATATTTCTAAAAATGAGTTCCCAATTTTTCTAACCAGATGAAGCTTCACGTTGAACTGACGATGTAGTTTTATTCTGCTCTATATTGCCTTTGCGTTGTCATCTGGATTCAAAATGATATCTCTATCGATAGAAATTTATGTGGATAGTAGAATGGGTATGGAGGGTTGACTACGTCCGTATACCGAAAGTTCTCTAACAAACCATTTTGGGAGTCTAACATGATTCGGTGCGATTCGCTTCATACCATGGGTCTTGAACGTTCAAACCTTTTGACGGAGTTGGGAGAATAACAGTCGTTCTAGCCACTCTCAAACTTTAATAAGTGCTCTGCCGCATTCATCTTGTGTCATTTTGGTAAAATCAGTGCTATTTTTGAATATTGGCGATGCAAACTGACAGATAGATGACATTTTTGGCAGCGACAAGTCGCCGCGAGAAATTGCAGCGACAAATTGCATCATTCAAACAGGATGTAATTTGTGAAAAATTTAACCTTTTGATTCAATGAAGTCGTTCGCGTTGATTTTCGTGTTCATGAAAGAGATAATTTCGTAATGACAAAAGTCAAACATAACTGAGAACTCAACGACGTAATTATTGAATGAAATACCAACATTCTTAGCAAAATCGAAAATGAAAATTCAAGTACCGAAGGAGTTGCGATTCCCTGTCTTGAATTTTGCTCGAACACTTATGAGAAAAAACATATAGGTTTTTATTGAATAATCAGAACTAGTATCAACAAAAAATAAATAACTCGATTCCATAGTGTTTCGGACGATCATTTTTTCCAATCCAAATTTTAATGGTGAACGTTCGTCTATTGGGCAGCACCTTATTTCGTAAAACTTTTTGTACCATGTGAAGAGGCACCTGTCGAATAAAATCATGCATTTTCATTCGCTTTTCGGTGCAAAAAAGCTGGATATGCCCTTTTTCTGAACTCCAAATGAGCATTTCTTCGGAACGAAAGGAGAGCGCCGCGTTTTGACATCGGTGTCGTCTTCAGATGCGTAAAATACGTGAGTTGGTTCCAACAATTTTCCCAAACTAGTTGCTGCCCGATAAATTAACCTCTACCTTTTTGTGAATATGGAAGGGTGCCAGTTTGATACTTCAAAGTAAGTAAGTAAGTAAGTAAGTAACCAGCACGATTTGTTAGTGTGCAGTAAGTTTGAGTAATATCATCCTTCCATTTCGAAGGACATAAATTTTATTATTACTGAGGAATACCATTTCAACTGTGTTCGAGATCGGCGCATATTTCATTCAACAATATCTCAACTCATTATCAGAAAAAACAGCAACATCTGCCACTTTATCACAGAGAAAACCATTCAAACACACGACTGTAGAAAAGGAGTCATCCAGTCCAGGCGAGATTTGCTATAGTCTAGTAAATTCAAACTTATTTTAATTTGCTATTACAATCTTTTTCATTGTTGATGAAAGTAGCCCGAAATACCCAACGATATTATAGAATTTTCTGTCGAAGTGAAACAAATAAAAAAAAATGCTGTTTAACTTATTGAATCTGTCTATTCCTTCGTCATCGATGAAAATAATCTATCAAAAAAACCAAATCCATTCACTACTCTGTCATATTATCAGATAAATCAATTCGAAAGGAATTGAATCAAACAGGAAACCAGCATTTTCCAATCATATCTCTTCGCCACTTCTCTTGCGTTCACGATAAGATGAAGTAGGAGAATCCGCCTTCGACAGATCTCTATTCCTCGTTCTAGCTTTGATCTGCCATCCATAAGGAAGCGGCGTACTGAATAACTCCAGTGATTCCTCTGGAGAGACACACCGCAAAGGAGAGAATTGCGTCGGAAGATATTTAGAGCTCAGTGTTATAATCCGCAAACAGATTGGAAACATTTATTGGAGCTTTCTTTCCACGATTCCAAGTGGCATTACTCGAATGAAGGAAGGTTTCGATTCGAGGTGACAAGCATATTGGAAATAGTATATTACGTAACGAGGAGGATAAGTAGCCTATTACGCACGAGTGAAAATTGTGAGCACGTGGCGTGGCCGAGTGCGGCAAATCGCGAGTGAACGTAACTAGCCTTATCCTCGTGTTTCGTACTACACTTTTTCTACTCTCACCATTCATGTGCGGTAATTTTTGCTGGTGCAGCACAAATTTCTCCTTTATCTCTCATTTTCAATGATCAACGAGACGCGGGATGACAGCAAGTAGGTAAAACAGTTGCTTGTTTCATGGATATAAATAGATACAGTATCAATCCGGAAATTGTTGAACACAATTTCCTAAATATATCATTTTTAATCCACTTTTACAATGAATTTGAAACAAAAATTCGCTCAATACGTTTATTCTAAATGAACCATTACCTTACAGCTGCCAAATACTTAATGAACAATCAATATAGTGGGAGTAAAATAGTTATTTGTGTATCAAGGGTGTTAAATAGGCTTTTATGGACCGCAGCGTGTAAGTAATATCAACTATTTACTCTCCTAGGTCCATAAAAGCAAATTACGCCCGAATTACATACAACACTTTATGCACGACCGGTATATTTTATGTCATGTAGATGGATACCTATTTATATCTAGAACACGATAGAAATACATCAAGGCTGCCGTGAGGCGGCTCTATATTCATATCATATCGGAAACAGAATAAATCAAGAAGTGAAAGAATGACTGTTACCATGGCAACTCAGTCAATTTTTCGGGATAAGATTGCCAGTAGCCATATTTGCTGTCAATTTTTGTGATATTTCCATAAGTAACTGTTCTCATTGGATGGTCAATAGGAAGTTATAATTTATTTTTGAATTATTTATGTTCATTGTTTTCATTATATTATTGTTCATAAAGTTTTGGGTTTGATCATAGGATTTAGCATCACAGAAGTATTAAGAAGATTGAAATATTCAAATAAGCCATCCCAATTATTGAAGCACGGATGTCCTGTATTATACAGGAAGTCTCATTATGAGGTACCTATAAGTACAATAGATTAATGATAGTTTGATGATAATTCTGCATTAATTGAAACCAATAAAATATAGGCTTCTATCAATATGAGATTGAAATTCACTTTAGCGCCTGTTCAACGATTTTATCGCCCGCCGGGCGATAGAGTCGTTCGCGGGCGCTAAAGCGCTACTTTACGCCCGCAAATCCGGGAGATAAAGTGCTTATGGTAATGGGTGGGGGACGCAAGCGTCAGCGACTAGGCCCCAGTGGGCCCTTTTTGCAAACTCCAATGTGTATATGTATGTGTGTGTTGTGTGTATGAAGATAAAGTACTACTTTATGCCCAGTCGTGCATAAAAATAATTATTAAGGCATAGGATGCTGGTATGGATGATATTTAGCTGATTTCATTTTTTTCCATCAGTATTTTATTGTCAAATGAAAGAAATTCTGTTGAGAGATCTTTCATTTCTGGTCATTTATACTGCGAAGATATTGTTGAACAAGAGGAAGGAACTGATTCAGGCACAGTTATGAAATAATTATATAAATCGGTACATTAAAAAAATACATAAGTAGTTGAGTTCCAGACTCAAATGCAGGAATTGTTGAAAGATCTTTCATTTACAGTCGGATGATTCAGATTTGTGCACAGATATTTTTGAAGAAAAGGAATAAGCTCAGTCAGGTACCGTTATAATACGTAAGTAGTTGAGTACCAAGATTATTGTATTGTCAACTCAAATGCTAGGATTTCTGAAATTTTTCCTAGAGATCAATTACTGTAACACCAAACTGATATTTTTGCACTAGACGCGCGATTCGCTAACAAGGTTAGCATCTTCAGGAGAAGAAAATTGATACAGTATCAAATTGTTTTTCTCTAGAAAAAGTTTAATTTTGACACCAATCCGATCCCATCGTTTATGCAAGAATTTCTGTTGACAGACCTTTCATTCATACTCGGATTTTTCAAATTTGTGCATAGATATTTTTGAAGAAAAAGAATAGGTTCAATCAGGTACCGTTATAATATGTGAGTAGTTGAATTCCAACACTATTTTATTGCTGACTCAAATGCAAGAATTTGTGTTGAGAGATCTTTTATGTATACTCGGATATGGAACGGCAGCGTAGACCACTCGGCCACCACCGATCGAGCCGTATCGCAGAACAGCGTACTTCCTGGTGTAAGATATATCGAATGATTTTGTTCCTGTGTTGTACAGATGCCTCCTGCATTAATTTGACACCTTGCACTTCCCAAGAAGTCCCCACGGCAGCGTCAAGCTTCTCTGAACGTTTCGATGCTATTCACTGATAGTCAGGTTAGGTTCATTAGTTCAGCAGAGCAATTGACCGATTTCAAAAATGCAGAATGAGCAAAGGATATTCATATCAGTAAAATCAGCAAGGTTGTGCATGCTTGTAGAATAAAAACGAGCAATTAGTTTATCAGTAAATTTTCAGAAATCAGCTATTATATACATGCCATGTGTTGTATGTCTGCCTTTCTGTTTGTTGAATGTAGCGTTGTCCAAATTGAATTTCAGGCCGAAGTTAGTGCTTGTACTGACATATGACGATTCAAGTCCTACTTCTATCTGCTACCAGAAAGCCGTAGTGAATTGAGAGTTGGCTCTTCACTGTATGTGTGTGTAGACAATATATTTTCTGTTAGTGAGATTATTTTTTTCTTCGTATTACTTACCTTGTTAGCTATGTAGCCTACCTGCGATTACTTCTCTCAAGTTTCAGCACTTTGAATGAGCGACCTCTAGACGTATACTCTTATTCTCGATCCGTTTTTTGTATATATAAGCAATGAATGCCATTGTATAAAGGAATGTGAATGCTACGTCTTCGAATTGATAATACTCGTACAAAACTATTATATAAATCAAACATTTCGAAATCAATATTAAAAAAAATTCATTCTCCACCAAAATCTAAATTCATAAGTCTGTTCGAATACCTGAGAAATAACAATGATATAAAAAAAATTCAACAAAAATATAAAAAAATATTCATTATGCATGTGTTTCGTCGAGAATTACGATATCAATTAATCACTGGTATGAAATGAAATTTGTATTCACTACCATCAATATTATTGTAGTGAATAATAATTCCATTATTCACTAATGATTAATGGATACCGTAATACTTGAAGAAGCACTTGCATCATTTAGTAGATTTTACTACGAGTGAATAATGATAGCTATTATTCTCGATGAATTTTCACAAACTGAGCCCTGTTAGCGGCGAGGGAGTATTATTCTGAACGAATACTAGTCATTATTGCTAGTAGTATACTGTACTTTATTTACGATCAATTCATTCATCATAAATAAGTGACTCATACTTCAGTTTCATTCATATCAATACAAATACACAGACACTACTGTTTGACACTGGCACTTTGGAGTTTGGTTATATCGTATCCATGGTAATATTCAACTTGAGAAATTTTGTTGAAAACAATAGGGAATAAAGACTATTTCTATTGATCCCTCGCCATTATTTTCTGAAGGAATAATATATGCCATTATACCGCAGAAACCATAGATATAATTCTTGAAGAAAGTATTAGTCGCAAATAAAATACAATTTTTATACAATGGTGGTGGACAAATCATTTTATACTGATTATGTTATGCTAATTTCTAGCAGAAATGAACAAACATTATCCGGACTCTCTTCAAGATTGTTATTTTTCCAGAGTGTCTTCAGCATCAATCATAAACATCTATTTCGAATAATACCGTCAACTCTTCTTATTCTTCAATTATTTTCGAAAAAAAAGTCAACCCAATCTCGTTCATTCATTCAGTCTGTGTTTTCGACATCAATGCGCTGGAATTGGAACTCTCACTGAAATATGTATTATTTAATAACGTCGAAATGTAAGGTGCTCGTATGAAAATGGGATACGGTATGCTTTTGTAGTTGGTACGTTCGAATGGTAATTTGCTCATAGGGAGAATTCGAGCAGCACTTCGTTAGCTTTTCTGGAAGATACTCGGAGACCTTTACAAACAAGAAAAGAGTAGGACTCCTGTGCCTGCGTCTTACCAGTTGAAGTGTGTGGCTCTGAAACACTTGGTTGAGGAATATACACAGGCACTTTAGGTAACATTTTAACATTATCATAATAACATTATCTGTAAGTTGAATATGTATGATGAGCACACAATATCCTTCCGATTTAATTTCAACCAAGAACATGGTCAAATAAACGATGAGTTTTGGAACCTTTGGTGTAAAAGTTGAAACTCTTCCTAGAGATCAATTACCCTAACACCAAACTGATACTTTCGCACTCGACGCGCGTTTCGCTAACAAGGTAAGCATCTTCAGGAGAAGAAAATTGATGAATGATCAATTCAAATGGTATATAATCCTGAAAAATGGGCTGCAGTGCTGTCTGTCCTTTTCATTTTTTCAAAAAACTTGCCAGTGGAAATCCAAACAGTGGATCAAGTGATTCCCTGAATACGAGTATTTGTTCAAATTTTCATGATCGAGCAAACTGAATAGAGTAGAGAGTAGTAGTAGAGTAGTAGTTCATTAGCGAGTACAAATTTTGTTTATTATTATTCAGTGAACATTGGCTGACTAAGTTTAATCTCCCAAGTCCACACATAGTCCAGTCTATGACCATTTCCCGTGTATTTATCCCATACAGCACCGATTCGCATGAAAATTTGGATTCAGGATCTACATACACTCTTTTTCAAAATCTACCCTGTGCCGAGGGTTGCTTTCTCCCTGGGGGTGAATGCCACCCCTTCTTGGGGATGAACATTTTTTTATTGAAAATTAGTGCAGAAATCAAAAGATTGACTAATTCTAAGCACTTTTTGTTCAATGAAGTTTTTTCTGTAAAGCAATACTTTTCAACTTATTCGCGAGTAAAATTGTCGGTTTTCAGTAAAAAAAAAACGTTTTCAGATCCTTTTTCGCGAATAACTGAAAAATAATGCATCTAATCAAAAAACCTGCAGAGAGCAAAATTATAGCTTCTGAAAAAACAAAGGCGATTGGTTATTTGTGATGTGTGCAATCCCACTACAAACTGAATAATTGCTTGTTGAAAGTTATTTGGTATTTTCAAACTCCAAAATGGAAAGTTTCTACGTACAATAACCAAAAACCAATGCATTTTTCGGAAAAAACTAATTGGACCTTTTCTGAAGTCCTTCAAAAATCCTTCATTTTTGTTATTTATAAAAGTTTCTAGCATCAAAACTGACCGAGATATGAAGGAAATATTGTTGAATTCTATTTTTTCCATGAAAAAAGAAATGTGAATATCTCATCCTCTAGTGGAACTATATGTATATATACATATATAATAAACATATAGTTCCACGAGGCCTAAAATATAGTTACTATGTGTATTCCCCAATATACTAATGTACATACTCTAATTTCTACAAAAATTGTTTTTGGTTTTTCCCATAACTCGCTTAGTCTTCAAGCAATCAAATCCACCAAAAAAGTTTTTTGTAGCTTTTTTTCAAGAGGTATGAGCTCATTAACATTATTTTTTGTTTCAGATTATATTTTTGAAAAGGTTCATGCTGAAAGGGCTCCAAAAAGGTACTTTGCGCGAACCCTCACAATATTTAACTGGCCATATCTTACTCTATTTTCATCCTGCAGAGAAAAATAAAGAACCAAAATTTTCAGAGAAGAATAGCCTTCAATTTTGTACTCCAGAAAATTTTGCATGTGATCAATACTTTTCGAGTTATTTCGAAGAAATGATAATTTTTCGCTGAATCACGTATATGATTTTTTCTCTTCAATCTCAATTTTTCCCGAAACTACGTACTTTCAATTGATGAAAAACTCAGAACTCATTATGAGAACATGAATGAAGTGAATTATGGAGTGACAACGATTTTTTTCAAAGAGGGGAGAAGAGAGGATGAATTATTCACAATTTTTTTTCAACGAAAAAATAGGATTCAACATTATATCCTTCATACCTCGGTCAGTTTTGATGCTAGAAACTTTCATAAATAACAAAAATGAAGGCTTTTTGAAGGACTTCAAAAAAGGTCCAATTAGTTTTTCCCGAAAAATGCATTGGTTTTTGGTTATTGTACGTAAAAACTTTCCATTTTGTCGTTTGAAAATACCAATCAACTTTCAACAAGCAATTTTTCAGTTTGTAGGGGGTTTGCATACATCACAAATGAACAATCGCCTTTGTTTTTTCGAAAGCTATAATTTTGCTCTCTGCAGGTTTTTCGATTAGATGCATTATTTTCCAGTAATTCGCGAAAAAGGATCTGAAAACGTGTTTTTTTTTTTACTGGAAACCGACAATTTCATTCGCGAATAAGTTGAAAAGTATTGCTCTTCAGGAAAAACTTCATTGAATAAAAAGTGCTTAGAATTGGCCAATCTATTGATTTCCGCACTTATTTCCAATAAAAAATTTTTCACCCCCAAGAAGGGGTGGCATCCACCCCCAGGGAGAAAGCAACCCTCGGCACGGGGTAGATTTTGGAATAGAGGGTAAGTAGAACCTATATCCAAATTTTCACACGAATCGGTGCTGTATGGGATAAATACACAGTTTACACTTTTTTCACCGTCATAGACTGGAGTAACATAAATAATTTTATTTTTGTCGTTCTCATCGCACACATGGCAGGGTCGCAATAGTTTGTCGGAGCTACTAATCTATTGAATGGATCATAGAATGTTCTGCTGTATATTATCGCCAAAGTTACTACATTATTAATATTTATAGGCTGCCTTCGAACGACACAGAGAGCACCAATATGATTTTTGATTTTTGAAGCCTGTCCGAAATAAAACCGTAATCGTTAAAATAATTTGAAGTCTTGCTCTTATGTAGTGATCTCAATAAACACCAGTTTGGCATTAGCATCGAAAGTATACATGTATAGTATACATGTATAACTGTATCAGATCATTCACAGCAAAGACTCACTGAGAGAATCGACGTGATTTCAAAGGAATTAAAAGCCTGCTGTTGTGAAAACAAGTTGATGATCAACCATGAGAAAACAGTGTGCTTGGAGTTTCAAAAAAATGCAAGTCACCATTCAACCCCACAATTTCATTCGAAAACACCCTCATGATTATCTTCAGAACGGAAAAATTTCTAGGAGTACAAATGGATTCTAACTTGTCATGGAATGCACGGATATAATAAATATTCTGCAATAAATTGAACAAATGCTTTTTCGTAATTAACACACTGAAAAATATGCTGGACACTGATTGTTTGGTAGATACATACTATGCTCTGGGCTATACATATATTTTCTACGGTATCGTGGTATGGGGACAGGCGACCGAAACGCAACGGGTGTTCATACTACAAGAGAGAATCATCAGACGAATTATGATTTGCCTTATGGAGTTGTCTTGCAGGAAACCTCCGTATGCAGAAAAATATCAACTTTTTTATATACAGATTCACACGCAAGGGAAACCATGTAATGTTCAAAGAACACCGCGTGAATTAAGAGACAGGTGATACGAATTAACATTAAGTTTGAATTCTTGAAGATTGTAAGCCTTAGGAAAACCTCTCTTGATAAGGAGTTCCAAAGTTTTGCTGTTTTATGAAAAAAATCCCTGGGCAAGAGAGGTTCGACAGGTCTACAAGCTCACAACGAAGGGGTGGGAATTCGGTACTCGTCGGATCTTCCGTGTAGATACTGCAAAGGGTGGAACGATTGATGAATATTCAGAATAGCACCGATCGTGGAAATATCTATAGAAGAGAGACAAGTCTCGGACCTTTCTGCTATGATGTGGCGATACACATTATTGTTCATCTTCACTAATAGAAACAGTAACATGAGACATTGAGATACTCACCAGCATCACACAAGGAACAAAACTGACCTCAAAATAATTGATAGGCAGTTCCCCATGCAGTTCATGCAGGAGCTCAGAGATCTAAAAACGCACGATGAAAGATATTCTAATCAAAGGCTGTTTTTATACATTGAACGAATTCTTATTTTGCCTCAAAAATTGTTTTTTTGCTTGTGGATTATCAATGAAATTGATTTTAGTTTTATGGATTCCAATGTTTTTAGCTAAACATCTATTTTAAGCTCCGATGTAGAATATTTTTTCTTTTTAATGATATGGTCTGTTATCAATTATACCAACTGTGTTTGATATCATCAATAATTGGTAAGTTTGAAACTGAAATGAAACTTCACAACTTCGTCACATCAATGAGTAGTATATAATTATATTCAAAGACGAAGATAAACTTTTCGTCTGGGGAATGAGGTCTGGTTGGTGTGCTAAAATACACATATTCCAGAAGTGGTTCACAAAATGAAGCAATTCACATCAAAAACGGCCAAATCCATCAGCTATTCAGCCTAATTAGATTTACAGCACACAGTAGCTGCACACATCGAAGAAAACATTCATTCAAGGTATTGAGGATGCATTATTTTTGATATGATGAATATTTGATGATATATTCTCTCATAGCTATACCGTCTGGGATGAGGATTTTAACCAACAATGATCATCTATTTCGATTTCCTACAGATTTGTTGATGTTCAGTTTAGCTTATAATGTACTTGATTTACATAGGTCAAGTAACACTGGCAACTTTTTGCAGTACTCAATTGTTTTTGATACATTACATGTTGAAACTTTTATGATGAATAATTTTTTTGGTTTCTTCTTCTTCGAATAAAAAAAAATAGAGATTACAACTTCTATGAAAGAAGTAGAATGAAAAATTACACGCTCTTTCGATAAGCACGTGTATATCATTCGAAGAAATTTGATTCATTCACAAAAAGGAAGAAGGAGTCCATATAAAACAGCTACTCTCCTGCTCATATGGCAACAGAGGGCACTGGGTTACATATAAGTTACTTTCTCTGCTTAACTTGTATACCAAGCATTTGGAAATTGAATCAACTCATTTTTCTAATGGTTATTGGATCATCAATTTCAACGCAAATCAACGGAATCAATCTCTCACAACTTCCTACGGGATTGCATTTGTTCAATTGAGCTTTCTACGTGATTCGTCGAAAACTGAATCAAATAATACTGGCAACTTCAGTTTCAGTTCATTTTCTTCAATTATTTCCGACACCACAATGAATGGCCCGCTTTGCATTCAAACATAGGAATATCTACGCAAAGCAAAATAGAGAACTATTTCTACAAAAAATTTCACTCACCAGGATAGTATTTCATTCCAACAAGATCTTGTTTCGCTCAAAGAAAATTATCTCTTGAGCTCTTCAGTTGAATACATCTACTAGAAACTTCAGACATTTCCGAAATATTCAACTTGTGACAAGTCCGTCATCAGTTTCTAATAGGATTCATTCATTTCAAATCAAAATCAAATCAAAATATACTTTATTGTCTGAAGATTTGCATCTTATTGACAACGTCCAAGAAATATAAATGTAGATATAAAATAGTATTGAAAATGTATATATGAAACAGTATAATGTAAAATAACAGTCAAGAATAATAAATCAATAAAGCTTATTCTTAAAAAGATTCACTAAAATATTCCTCCAAACTATAATAGGGTCTGTCAACAAGTAGGTGTTTCACCGCCTTTTTGAAATGTATGTTGCTCAGATTTGTAGATCTTTTTTCTAATGGTAGATGATTGAACAATTTACCACCATTATAGTATATAGAGTCTCTAACTAGGTTCGAAGTCGGGATAGGAAGTATAAAGGTGAAAATGCTATTGCGAGTAGCATATGGACTTCGAATTATGTTTATAGATAAGGCAAACCGTCTCAAGGATAAAAAAAGCGATGAGTGTCAAAATGTTATTGGTAACAAAAAAATTCCTGCATGATACTCTGGGTTTGACTTTACAAAGACACCTAAGTGCCCTCTTTTGTAAAATCAACACAGAAGAGAGAAGGGATGAAATGCATGCTCCCCAAAACGGTATTCCAAATCGTAGCTGAGATTTAATAAGAGCATGGTAAACGGTTTTTGCGATATGGAAACCCAACTCATTGGAAACCACTCTCACTGCATAATACCCGGAGGAAATCTTTCTCTTGGGTTGTTTGAGGTGTTCATTGAATTTCAGCCTATTGTAATGAATACACCGAGAAATTTTGTGTGTAAGTTATTTTGCAATGTGGCAGAGTCTATTGGAATTTCTTCAAGCAAACATTTGAATGATTATATATTCGTTTTCGATGCATTCAAAGATAGTAAATTGGCATCCCACCAGCCTTTCACCTTCTCCAAGTCGGATGATATTATCTTATGTAGCTCCACTGAGTTTTTTCCCTTCCACAATATCGTTGTATCATCCGCTAATAGAGTGGAACTACCAGATATGTCGATCATAGATGAGTCATTAATATATAACAAAACCAGAATAGGGCCCAACACAGAACCCTGTGGTACACCAGATTCAATGGCCCTGTTCTCCGAGAGTTCCGCTCTCCTCACCATTTGACTCCGCCCTGAAAGGTACGATTCAAACCAAGTGTTCTTCACACCTCTACATCCATATTGATGGAGTTTTTTTAGTAGAATTTCATGGTTGACGCAATCAAACGCCTTTGAAATATCACAAAAAATTGCGGCGGCTACTTCACCAGCATTTATTTCATAGTGAATTTCATATAAAAAAAGAGAATATAGCATCATTTGTATCTTTTTCCGCCTGAAAACCATACTGGTGTTTGCTAATAATACAGTGCAGTTTTAAGAATTCCTCTAAACGTACCTTTACTAGTTTTCCAATAATTTTTGCTAAAGCTGGTATTGAGGAAATAGGACGATTGATAACCAAAACTAGCAATCGTTATGATAATAATTAGGAACTTAGGTATTGTCGCGAACCCAAAAGGCTCGCGGTTTGGGGGTTAACTCAGATGGTAGAATTTATAAAGGAATAATAATCATCGGTAGAAAATAGCCAGGTTTATTGCAATAAAGATAAAACATAGCCTTCAACAATGTTATAAATAAAGTTCAGCAAAATGAAAATACAAAGATATGGTACACTTACCAGAGGTACATTTTCAGGGGTGATGGATGTGTTCTCTTCGAAAGGTGGAAACTAATCTCTCGACTTGTCGCGATTTTTCGGTCGAAGTCTAATATCGCTATTCAGCATTATTGCATTATTGCTAATTGCCGAATATCATAACACTTAGGTAAATGAACTTTTACTAGCTCGACCGTTACAGTGCGGTGCACTGAGGTTATAAATTTGGAAAATTAAATATTTTCAGAAATTAGTATTTCTGAAAATTTGGCTTTTGACACATCTCCACCACCCGTGAAAAGCGGACCCCGCTTTTGAAAAACTTTTCACCTAAATACTTGTAGAAATTATATATACCTAAAACAACCTTAGTGAAATAATGAAATTAACATTTTGAAATTATTCATGCAAAAGTAATACATGGAACACCCTGTGAATCCTATATAAAAAAATCATTGAATGTGGTGAGAGTTCAAAATTAAAGAAAAAAAATATCTATCGTTCCCATCGAAATCCTTACATGTAAACAAATAAAAAATGGCATATATGAAATCAATGATATAAGCAGAACTTGTTAAGATAAGAGTCCATAAAAAAGGTCCAACCACATGAAAAGTCACTAACACTTCACTTTAACGTTGAAAAGTCTATGGCCCATTCAGTTTGGAAAATCGTGAAGACGGTCCTGTTCCCTAGACTGATCCGAATCGCTTCCAGCAACTGTGCTACCCGCCGATAGATGTCCATTATTTAAGATCAAGAAAAGACTGGAGTAGAGCTGTCCTCATTTTTCTAATATGTCATCCGTCACCCTACTCGATTCAGATGACTTTTGACATTTTGAGGTTCAAGCACCCACGTTTCATCTCATTTTGGTTGATCTTTGTATGTAAATTAGATCGATAGTGGATCAATGGATCGCCAGATTATTTACCGTGGATAGTGCATCCATGACGCTGTTGTAACAATCGCCTGTTCAATGTGCAGTGTTAACTTTTGTTCGTGTCATGCAATGGGTCACTGACCCAGTTCCATACAGCATTGGAATTTCTGGTCTGAATCCCTCCAATTTGCCATGAGGTTTATTAAATGGCTCATCGCATCTTCTACAGATGGGTTCATCGTGGATTCGGTACTTGCTGGGAAGGGACTCCTCTACTTTGGATTTCCACAGAATTTCCATGGGGGCCCATTTTTGTGTCGTGTCTGTGTTAGGTTTGGTTGGTCCTATCAGCTCCACATGAAACAATATAAAACAAAACGCCAGTAAGTTCTTAATAATTAATGGTACAATATTCTTAGGATTACTCAAAGGGCGAAATAAACAAAACAATTCACAATTTGTTGGTGCATCATACGGCTATCGAATAGTTACACAGGATTATTTCAATAATAGCATAACTTCTTGCTATGAGTACAAAAACAATAAGCACAAATACTTGATACGATATTTCGCGAAAATATTCGCGTGTGAACAGGTGAACCCTTGGGTGAACCATTGATTCTTGAAGATTACTAGGCATTGAATAATCTTCAAAAGTGGGCACAAATGAGATTATAAAAGAAAAATTATAGACTATATTTTCTAGAACTTTCTCAAGGATTGTATATCACATATAAGGAACCTCGATAGTTTGCCAATACATTCCTTCATATAAGTTGTAGAAATAGTTTATCGATAAACTATATTCAATATTGATAAATATTTATTGATTCGTTAATAAAAATCAAAGAGAGAGAAAAAAAACTGCCATTTAATTACTTTTTGCTGCTCTATAAATTAAATTAAATTTTCGAGAATGAAGTATATTCTTCATTAGATGATTGTTTATCCTTACTTAATATCACCATTTTTCTTTCTTTTCCGTACCTCCCCTTCGTTTATGAGTGAATGCCCGATTTTCTTTCTATGAATTTGGTTATTGGTAATTCCAATAATTGACACAGTTGCATACATTATAACAACCTATTTTATTTGTTGTGTAACAGTGTGTCAAGTTCAAATAAAATGTTTCCCTGATGAAGTTATATTCTTCATAGTCTCATCATTTTAAAATTATATCTCAAACCTTTTTTCTACTCCTTATTTACCTACATACTTCTTATACTTCGTATCTCTTTGATCAACTTTTTCTCATAAGACTTTTTTACATCTTTTTTACTTATTCTTCAACACATATTTTGCTCAATACCTCTTCTATTTTTATATATTCTCGATCATTTCTCATTTTTTCTTTCATTAAAAAATTATATTCTCTCTCATATTCTTCTTGAATCTATTTTCATTTTCTTTTGGACTGGCCAGTCTAAAAATACACTCTCGAGTGATTTTTCAAGCACAGTTCGGGCCCAGAACTTGTTGTGCTCGAAAAATTACTCAATCAACGTCACATAATTAATTCAAATGATCGACTGCTAATTATAATCCGCCTGTGGCTCATCTAAAGTTGACTCACTGTCATCTTCTAATCTTTTTAAGATACACTTTACACTTTGCCCTGGTTTGAGGGACATGCTTTGCTCTAGTTGAATGGTGCTCAACTCTAAAGAAGGGTTATTCACTCTAGGTGGAGGTACTTGACTTGAAATGATATTTTCATTCTCGGACCTAGGGTGCTGACCTCGGGGCTGACTGCATATGTGCTTCAGGCACATCCAAGTCACGTACATAAAAAATAATATTAATATGGTGCATAAGGTACCAAAAAATATGTCTTGTTTTACTGGATTTACTGGGTCTGCCCTTACTGGATTGAAAACATTGGGGAGTATTGTTAGTGCGTGGTTGCCTCGGAATAGGATGAGCCCTACCAATATCGATAGAACTGTGTTCCATATTAGAAACAGGGTGTCACTGTGAAATCCATACGTACTTGAATATAGCAGATTTGTATGTTCTTTAACTTGTCCCATCACTTCCTGGATTGTGTCATGGGTCGTAGTGAGATTTAGGTGTGGGATATCAATTGTCCAATTTGAGTTTAATGTCTCTGAGAAATTAAGATATTGGGGAGGGTGTAGTATGTGTGGGTTTAGTACAAATGATTTCAGATTCGACCATGCTGCCGGAATAATGTGAACTACAGAAGGGTATAGGTTACTGAGATCTGAACAAGGAAATCTAATGGGGATGAGAATTTCGTCATTTGTCCTAAGTTTACAATGGCATGGTATTTTCATCTTGATTGCACCTGGGAAAGAATATGAGGTTGGTGGTAGTGGCGTAACTTTAGATGCACATATTATTTCAGTCGTTCTCTTGGGGTGTGTTAGGACATACGTCTCTTCCTCGATCTCTGATATAATGGTGGATATCGATTTGTGACATTGCATTGGGCAGATATAATTCAGTTCTTCAACGGTCGCCCCGCTGTATAACCTTTTTGCGCAAATGGGACCTTTAAGGGAATCTGCGGAAAATCTGGGTATGAAACAGAGTTTGTCATGAAAAGGGTTACAATGCCTGAGACCTGATCCTGAAATTTGTCGAATCTGACTTGGTAACTGAGAATTCGCGGCGGAGACAGCTAAGTATAAAATTTCATGTTGAATCATGCATGTTTGATTTTTCCAAGAAAATGGGGTAGTGATCAACTCATACAGTTGCCAATTTTCTGATTGTTGGATGATAGGTATACGGACATGGATAAATACCTTGGTTTTTGTGAATGTACAGTCACATATGGGTAGTTGAAAATACTTAGAAATATCGGTAGGGTTGATGGCCAACTTCTGTTCGGAAATCCGTAATTGTTTTTCTAATTTCAACAAATCGTCAAAGAGTACGTCAGGGTTTAGGATAGCAATGGGGATGTGATGGTGACGGCAGGAAGTTAATACACCCTGTTTCCTTAGGGCACGAACAATTTGTATATTGTGTTTTAGATTTTTAAATTGTCTTTCTAAAATTGCCAGTGTGACTTCATATTGGCCCGCTTCTTCACTCTTAATTTCTTTTCCCATTTCAGTAATATATTTCTCTAATTTGTGAATTCTCAGTTGTGTCGAATTGAACGTCGTTGCTACCGATTGCTCATAGTCTGAGAACTTTTTAGAATCCTCCGCAATGTTTGAAATAGTGCTTGAGAGACCGCGGTAAATTTTTTCGATTTGTTCATTAATATTTTTTTCATTCATGACAAGAGATTCTAATTTCTGTTGGGTGGCTACCCCACAGCACCACGCCAAACCGTCCCCCAAAAAATCTAGTGAACGTCTATATTTTGTTTTAGGGTTATTTGATAATGAATAGTTTTGTAACGAATTGGTATTCCAACTGTTCTCAAGAGAGATCAATTCGTCCTGAAAGGCCTTCTCCAGTAGACCCAGGTTTTTCAGAATGGAGCATTGAACTCCGTTTTGACTACTATTTTCGCAAAAACTTCCCTCGTCTCTTCTTTCACTCCACATTTCCTCTTCGTACCACTCTGATTGATACAACAATGGTATTGTTGCCTCATAGGGAATGGTTGAGGGTAATGGTCGCCAAAACGCCCCAGCAGTTATTTCAAGTTTGTGGGGTTGACAAAAAGCTAGCGCCCAAACGCTTAAGAAAATCCTGTTGGTTTAAAAGTCAAAAATTAAAAACTCACATTCGTACCCACATGTTCATATTTATATTGGAAACAAATCAATAACTCGTCGACCAAAATAATTCATAAAAAATAAATGACTAAATAATATATAGCCCCATATATACACACATATATGCTATGCTAATCCAATGGTTCCACTGGGGGTGTCCAGGGATCATTATATGGTAGGATTCTAGAAACGTGAACAATTTCCTTTTTTGCATTTGCTGAATTCCCCTTCTTGATTTCGTAGGTTACCTCACTTGTCTTTTTCGCGATTGTATAAGGGCCAAACCATTTCAAAAGAAGCTTTTCGCTTCGTCCCACTTTCCGGATTGGCGTGAAGACCTTCACCTTATCCCCTACGTTATATTCTACATATCTATGTCTTTCGTCAAATCTTCTTTTATCTTTCGTTTGGCGCTTGCCCACGTTGTCGACTGCCAAACTCCTGATGGCTAGTGCTCTATCACGAAGTTTTAGCGCATCATCTGATTTCACAGACTGTAGTAGATTTGCTTCAGTTGGGAGAATGGGTTCACGGCCGTAAACGAGATTGAATGGGGAGAAACGCGTAGTGTCCTGGATGGAGGTATTGAATGCAAAAGTCAAAAGACTGAGACTTTCGTCCCAGTCGGTTTGTTGCGTATTCGTGAATATTGAGAGCATATTCGCGAGAGTTTTGTTGAATCGTTCTGTCAAGCCGTTTGTCATTGGGTGATAAGCCGTAGTGAACTGGCTTACAGTACCCATGATAAGTAGCAACTCTTGAACTACTTCCGAACGAAATGTCTGTCCTCTATCACTCAACAAATATCTCGGAGCACCATGCCTTGTAATTATGTTGTTGAGAATGAATTTTGCAACATGGGTTGCTTTGCCATCCGTAAGAGCAGCCGTCTCCACCCATCTCGTGGCGTAGTCGGTGGCTACAATTATCATCGTTTTTCCATTTCTACTGCGTTTGAAAGGGCCCAATAAGTCTATTCCCACACGTTCAAATGGTAATCCTATTGGAATTGGTTGAAGTAGCCCTGGTGCTTTTCTATTTTCTTGGCCCTTTCGCGCTTGACAGTCTGGACAGCCCTTGACGTATTTTTCTACGTCCTTCTGTAGTCCAACCCAGTAATACCTACTTGCTATCTTATTTAACGTTTTTGTTATCCCTAAATGGCCCGCGGATGGTTCGGAGTGGTGTGAATAAAGGATTTCTTGTATCAAAGATTTGGGTATTACCAATAAATTATCCAGACCGTGAGGGTTGGGATTTGCTTTGAATAAAGTCCCATCAATAATCCTGAAATTCTTTGCCCTGCGGCGTAGCCCTATAGGGATACTGGGGTTGTTGGGATTCTTCACTGCCTTAATGAGTTCCTGTAGTTCTTTGTCCTTCTGTTGCTCATTTTCTAAATCCTCGGGTGATAGAAGGAAAGTTGGTATGTCATCTAGTTCCAATGACTCTGAGTCCATGTTCTTTTCCATTACCGGGTTTCTTGAAAGGCAATCGGCGTCCTTGTGTGCGGATCCTTGTTTGTGAACGATGACATAATCAAACTCTGCCAGCTTCAAAGCCCAACGTGCTAATCTCCCTCTTGGATTTTTGAATGTCTTGATCCAACATAACGCATGGTGATCCGAGAATATCTTTATTTTCCTGCCATAGATGAGGTGTCTTAGATACTCCAGAGACCAGACAACTGCCAACCCTTCCAACTCTGTTATGGTGTAATTAGCTTCTGCTTTGGATAGACTTCTGCTGACATATGCTATCGGGTGGGGTTCACTGTTTGGGTCACTTTGCAGAAGAATTGCTCCGATACCGGCCGTACTAGCATCCACTCTCAATTCGCAGTCTTTATCCGGGTTAAAATGTTGAAGGACCGGAGCTGTTGTCAATTTTTCTTTCAGAATGTTGAATGCCGCCTCTTGTTCCTGCCCCCAAAAGAATTTTTCATTTTTTCTGGTAGCCTGATGGAGGGGTCTGGCAATCATTGAAAAATTCTTTATAAATTTTCTGTAGTAATTACATAGTCCAATGAAGCTCTGTAGAGTTTTGACAGATGTCGGCTTCGGAAATTTTTTGATGGCTTCTAATTTCTCCTCGTCCGGTGCTATCCCCTTTTCGCTCACGATGTGGCCCAGTATTTTCACTTCTGATTGTGCATACACACATTTGCTAGGCTTAAGTGTGAGACCAGCTACCTCTAAGCGTTCGAAAACCTTTTCCAATTTTTCGAGGTGTTCCTCCTTTGTCTTCGAGAAAACAACTATATCATCCAAATAAATGAGTACATCTTTCCATTTCATGCCCTCGAATACCTTGTCAGCAAGAAATTGAAAAGTGGCAGGTGCATTACACAGTCCAAAGCTCAAAACGTTGAATTCGTACGATCCGTGACCTTGTGCTACGAATGCTGTATATTGTTTGGATGTCTCCTCGACATTCACCTGATGGTACCCGCTGAACATGTCCAAACAACTGAAGTATTTTGCCCCTCCTAGATATGTCAAAATGTCTTCTATATTTGGTATGGGGTATGTTGACTTCCTCGTGACATTATTCAACTTCCGGTAGTCCACACAAAATCTCACTGTCCCGTCTTTCTTTTTCACTAATACTATTGGGCTGGCCCATGGTGAGTGACAGGGTCGAATAATGTTGTTCTCTAGCATTTCCTGTATCTGTTGGTCGATTATATCCCTCTCTTTTTGGGACACCCTGTATGGATGACTCCGTATAGGTTTTGTTCCATCCAGAATTTCTATCTTATGGGTGGTCAAGTTCGTTCGACCCATTTTTCTTGTAGATTTTGAAAACACGTGGGAATATTTGAGAAGCAGTTTCTGTAGTTTTTCTTTGAAATCGAAATCCTCTATGTTACTCAGGTTATGATCGTCTAATGTAACGTTATCGTCATTTGGGTTGTTTTTGTCTAAATATAATAATATCGCTTGTTTATCGGGGTCTTCTTCTTTTTTCCATAAATATCCCAGTGTTGATCCTTTTAAAATTTTTTGGCTCTGTATGCCAACGTTGGTTATTTTCCACAAAATTCCAGTATCTTGATAGGGAGAGTCACATCCAATAAGTCCCCTGGGTATCAGAAATTTTTCGTTGGGAAAAAAGTCGTATTTTTCCAGCTCCTTTCCTTGGCTATTCATCTGGATCAAATGTTGTTCTCTTGGTTCTATAATTATGTCGTCCTCCACTGACAATTTAACTACCCTTTCGACATCTGAGGTTTTTTTGGTTATGTCAGTAGTTTCAACCATCCTTCTGGCGTGCAGCTCATTTTCGTGTGTGATGATGAGAGGTGGGTTTAATCTCCTTTTGTTTGTGGGGAGATGGCAAATTGTTATGTCTATTTCAACATTTTCAAATATTGACTTTATCATTTTGTTAACAGATTCCCAGTCTGTCTGATCCAGTCCGCAACAAATTTGAGGTAGGGCAAGTTTTTTCACATCATGCTGTAAGGTGAGGTTCTTCAGGGTATTTATTGATGTCCAAATATCTTCCAGTGTAGGTTTATCCCAGTAGTTCTCTTTTGTGACTAGATAATAGATATATCTGTTACAATCTTTCAAAAAAGCCACTCCTCCTTTGTGCTGCTTTTGTTTCATTAATATTTGTTTGTTGCCAAATTTTTCCAGAAATTGTTTTGCTATTCCTTTATTCATTTTTAAATCAGCGGAAACACAATGCGCAAGTGAGAAACTGTTTGGCATTTCAAATATATTTTTGGTTATTTCTTCAAATTTAACATTAGTGATATCGGAGGGTTTGTTTGGAATTTTTAAAAATGTTTTCTTCTTTATTTGATTTTCGATATGTACTTTGGTGTTCGATTCTAGTCTTGGTGTATTTTTTATATTTCCAGTTTCCATCGCCTCAGATTTTGTTAAATCTTCTTCTACATGATGTAACTCCTTATTGATTTTTCTTTTTTCCCGTTCGTAACCTCTGATGGCAACAAAAATTATTCTATTTTGGTATTGTAGTGAAACTGTTTTGTCTTTCAGATTGATAGTGCTGTCAAATTCATTTAAAAATTCCATTCCTAGTATGAGGGGGTATGCCATTCTCTCGATAACTACGGCGGTGCAAGAGGTTTTCATCTCTCCAATTTCCAAATTGAAGGTCGTGGTTCCTAGTATTGGTACCTTTCGTCCTCCGGCCACTATCAAGTTTTGGGTGCATTGATTTCTGTCTATATTTTGTGCCAGTTCTGCGGTCATCACGTTTAGTTGAGATCCCGTATCCAATATGGTTTCTATCTCCTTATTATTCACCAGGCTGGTTATCGTGAGAATTTTTGATTGAGAGTTGACATTTGTATGTGATTCTTGTATATCTGATGATGGGGAATGTTTATGGTGTTTTGGGGTGTTTTGGTATTTTGACAGATGATTCCTTGGATTGAGTGTTGAGGCCCTCTTTAATGGACGGACGTCTGGGGGCCTCATCGACGTCCCTCGGTGTTTGGGTAAGAACCCTGGTTTGGTCGATCTCTGCAGACGTTTGCCATATGTCCTATTCTTCCGCAAAAGTAGCATCTTGGTCGCCCATCGTATGTCCTAGTGTTGGGAGTTCCCCTGTGCTGATTTCTCATGGGTCTATCACTTTGGTTAATGTGTGCTCGACTATCTTGTGGTTGGTTGTTTGGTTTTGCTTGGAAAAATGAATTCTGACGCAGGCCTCGTCCCTGTTGTTGGTATCGAGGGGGGTTGGGTCGATGTGGTGTAGCCTGATAGGCTCGAGATTGATTTTGGTACCTCTGGTTTCCGCCGTTATAATACAATTGCCGTTGGTTGTGAGGTATCTGTTGATTCTGATGTCCAGGTATTACACTCCATTGCAGACTGTGGCAATTCATATTACCCGGTATCGGCGTATGACAGGCTTGATGAATACAGTTACAAGGAGTGCGAGTCGTGTTATCAGCTGCCGCTTGCATCGAAGAAATATCATCTAGTTTGTTTATTATTCGGTTCATCTTTTGCCAATCCAGATTATCTTCCATGAGCAGTCTGTAATTAGGATATAGGGATCTCTTCAAGCCATTTTCAAAATACTTTTTGAAGTCAGTGATATTGTAAGTTGGATCATATTCCCCAAAAAGTGCCTGCAAATCGTAGTAGTAGCTCTTTATCGACTCTTCGTCTTTCTGCTTTCTATCATATAGTCTTCTTTCCAATGACCATTTTTCTTCCTCTTGTCCGTACTCCTTTACAAAGTCTTCTTTTATTTCATCCCAGGTTTTTGTTTGATTTTCTGCTTGTCCAATGTATCTTTTGAACCACAGCTCTGCAGCTCCTTCCAAAAACGTCCGGAAATATGACATTTTGAGGGTGTTGGTCCATCCATTCGCCGCACTGGTTCTTTCATAATTTTTGATGAATGATACTGCATTTCCTCTGGAGGGGTTGAATATTTCTGGGCATAAAAATTTTGGCCTCACCGGAGTTACTGGGTTTGTTAGGGTATCTGCAAAGGTTTCGTCTGCCATATTTTTCACACTTTCGGCTGTCTGTTGTATCTCTCCCGTACTTGATCCTGTTGAACTTTCCTGCTGCTTTTGAAGAAGCGTTATATTTGTTGTCGTGGTATCCTCCGGTTCAGTGTCGTCCTGGGGGTATGGGATTCCGTGTAGTGGTTGATCTTCGTTCGTAACAATGTCCACTGGTGAAACTGTTCCTGTATCTCGTTTATGTTCGTCCGCGACTTCGATTATTATTGGTGGTGATCGGTTAACCTTTGGGTTTTTTGAGAATGGATTGTCCTCGCGAAAAAGACTAGTGCTACTATGGGGCGGGGAGAATGTTTCTCCCAAGGGTTGTTCTATTTGTAGTCTCAATCTTGCCCTAGTTATTCTTTGATCTTCCTTCTTTTGCATAAGTACTACTTGTGAAACGAGTTTCCCTACCTTTGTCGTTAATATATAGGGGATTGATGGAGGGAGAAACAATAAAAGAAAAAGAAAACACGAATAGTTACGATCTGAATTTTTTGAGATGTTCTGGTGTTCTCGGGGTTGGCGGCCGATCTAATTTCTCCGAATCATCGTAAAAATCAAAAAATACGTACTCTTCTTTACTAATAGGGCTTCCTGGACCAATATCTCGAGGGGTTGGGGGTCTTTGGGGTGGTATTATTTCACGAATAGGGCTACAATTACACTCTCTTGCTCTTTTATGTTTCAAAGTTTCTCTCTGTTTCCTACTCGGACGTTTATTACCCATTTACCCAAAAATTTACCGTTGAGACGGCTATTTATCGATACAAAAAAAAATGTAATGAGCCATGAAAGGGGTTTATGAACTATCCCTAAATCAATATTGTAAGTATATGATTTCCGACACCGGTGTGGGCCACCAATTTCCAAACATTCAAGATGCTATAGTCAGTGTAGGTTAAACACGTAACACAGCAACAAGAAATGCTTGAGAAATTTTCAATGTTCCCATCTCGGTATCCCAAATGATATACAACATGTTAGAAGTAGTATGATAAGAGAGCGAGTCACCAATTTCCAAACACTCATGCAGCTGTAGCCAGTGTAAGTTAAACACGTAACCCAACAACAAGATGTGTTTAGGAAATTAATTCCTGGGTATTTGCCCAGTTAAAATGACACCGTTCACTATCTGAATAATAAATCGGAATCAAAAAATAACTGTACTATAAAACATGAAAATGTACACGGGACTTCGTAACAAAGGGCATCACTTCAAAATTGAACTCACACTTCCGCCGAACGTAAAATAATTGTCGTTTCTAATGCAATAATCGACATCTTATCGAGCAAATAAGGGAGCAAATAGTCAAAAATTAGATGTTTCGAAATAACTCAAAGAATACTTGAGGTAAAAATGAATAAAAGAATAAAATACATGCGTACATTGTTGAAGGTTTTTGAATTTAGTAGTGAACATTAATGGAGCGAAAAAAAATAATTCATGACAAAAATTAACAGGAAGATTGCGTAAGGCGCCTCCACCACATGTCGCGAACCCAAAAGGCTCGCGGTTTGGGGGTTAACTCAGATGGTAGAATTTATAAAGGAATAATAATCATCGGTAGAAAATAGCCAGGTTTATTGCAATAAAGATAAAACATAGCCTTCAACAATGTTATAAATAAAGTTCAGCAAAATGAAAATACAAAGATATGGTACACTTACCAGAGGTACATTTTCAGGGGTGATGGATGTGTTCTCTTCGAAAGGTGGAAACTAATAATGCCTCTGACTTGTCGCGATTTTTCGGTCGAAGTCTAATATCGCTATTCAGCATTATTGCATTATTGCTAATTGCCGAATATCATAACACTTAGGTAAATGAACTTTTACTAGCTCGACCGTTACAGTGCGGTGCACTGAGGTTATAAATTTGGAAAATTAAATATTTTCAGAAATTAGTATTTCTGAAAATTTGGCTTTTGACAGTATTTTTGTAATTTCTATTTTCCGAGGCAAAAAATGTTATTGAACATAAGTAATCGAGCCTCTTTTTGCTATCAGCAGGGTTCTTATGTACTTTTATATAAACCTACCACACTGAGCTTCTGGCCCAAAGAAATATTCTATCACTCATTTTTCGGGTGGTTATTGGATCATCAATTCCTACGCAAACCACAGAAATCAATCTCTTACAACTTCCTACTGGATTCAATTTGTTCAATTGAGCTTCCTACGTGATTCGTTAAAAACAATCAAACAATACTGGCAACTTTGCATTTTCTTCAATTGTTTCCGACACTACAATGAACAGCCCGCTTTGCATTCAAACGTTAACCTAGTCTCATTCATTTATTCAACGAAACGTGCATATTAAATGCAGTCTGCGTTTCGACATCAAAGCGTTGGATTTGCGGAACTCGCACTGAAATATACATTCTTTAATAACGTCGAAACGTAAGTTGCTCGAATAAAAACGGCGTGCGGTATGCTTTTGTAGTTTGTATTTTCGAAGGGTAATTTGCACATGGGGAGAAAATTTCGTATCGGATCGAGACGGAAACGAGTTTCGAGCAGCACTTCGTTAGCTTTTCTGGGAAACACGAGAAGACCTATACAAACGAGAAGAGGGTATGGGGTTTTGTGCCCGCGGCTTTTCATTTCGAGTGCGTGGAGTCTGGGACATTGTGTCTCAGAAACACTTTGTTAGGGGCAAGATGCATATTGTTATGATATGAAACATTGAAAAACAAAGGAGAAATGTAAAATTGTGGATATCAAATGTAAAGGAATAAATATGTGGAGTAGTTATACATTACCAACAATATGTCCAGCTCATTTCGGCTTACCAAAAATATCAGCCATGAAAACAAATATTCAACATCCTTATTGGAGGAAGTTCTCAGCTGCGGTATGATTTCGAACTGAGGAAACGACAAGACATTCAGCTCCACATTAGGTAACCTACAATATTAATCATCTTTTTCACTGGAATAGATTAGACATGAAAACAAAACACAAATATTAACGGATTATGAATGACAAACACAATTTAAAAATTACAAGAAAATTAATGAGTGAAGAAAGAAAAAGTAGTACGTACCAGCTAATACTACTTCCAAGTTCCTGTAAGATAGCTGATGTCCAGGCTTCACGAAACCATCTCATATTCGCATATTCCTTTTTTCGACCTCCTGAACTTTATTTCCAATCCCATATCAGAAAGGTTTTCGCAAAGGTGTAGAATACGTCAAATCGCCAATTTTTGTAATTTTTTTTGAAAATCGCCAGAAACGGCCCATAATCGAATAATACATAGAAATTTTGGCGCGGAAGCTATGAAAAACTATTTTTTCGTGTAGAAAACTGAAATTATAGCCGAAAAACTAGTAATTTCTGAGTTGAAAAAATCTCATTGTTTTGCTGCTTTAGTCACGAAATTTCGAACACATCAGAATTGAGCATATGTTTTTTCCAAGAATCCATTGAAAATATCAAAATGTTTAGTTAGAACAAATTCTCCATTGACACTGAAAACAGTGACTATCATAGTGACAACATTGTACTGTACCTATAACGCACGTGATGTAAAGAAAAGTTGACAAACTGTAAATTAGGACAATGTCGTATTCGAATTGCCATCAAAACCTGTACTAACCTACCATCACTTGAATAATGTCTGATTATTGAGACAAATGAAAGTCAAACCTTACTAATGCCCGATTCCACCAACATTTTTAGGGCTCACTTAACGCTAGGTAGAGAATATCTTCGGGTAAGGGGTCTATTTCATTTCCACCAAGTCAAATCTTCACCTAAACCGGTCTAGGGCAGCCTTATATTTAGGGGTCTGAATTTCTCCACCTAAACAGACACCTAGTAAAGGAATGGTGGATTCTAACATCATTTTTCAGTGTTTTGTGGAATATTTTTCATATCATATCATTTTTGTGTATTTCTGTATAATTTTTGTACCCATACCGCTTTTTTTCGATTAAATATGATAATGGAAATGTTTGACGATGATTTTGAAATACTTGACTTGATTCAAAATGGATTTCCTAGAAGAATATATGATAGAAATAACCACTTTGATAATATGGACAATTTAACGTTTTTTCGTCGGTTCAGATTAACTAAACCAACGGTTTTACATATTTTGGAGCAAATAGAGGACCATCGGTTTTTTATTCTCGATAATATGTTTGTGGTGCTCTATAATATTAAGCAACAGCTCTTTTCCATTATTGGTGTAATTCGGAGCTCTTTTTTGGGTAGGTACTGTATTTGGATGTTCCGAGAGATCCTCTTGCTGGTCTCCTGGCTTCATCGCAATTTTTTATAAACGCAACCAGACAAAATATCACAAAACACAACAAACTGAAAACATTCCAGACTAATAAATGTAATAATTATTTCATTTGAAAAATCCTTGAAAATAAACACAGGAACGTAATTATTATAGGTTAAGGTTAACCAATGTGCACAACTCACCTTGACAAAAATAAAATGTTCCCAAAATTTTGCGTTGTTGCCAGTGTCTTTCTCCACTTAGTTGGAAATTCATAAATTTGATTGGTGGAAACCATTCCACAAATTTAAGGTATTCCCAAATTAGGCAAGCCTATTACTATTCTTTCCCTACGTGGAAGTCTGTGGAAACCGGCATAACCTAGCATTACTTGAATAACGTCAGATGATTGAGAAATATCGAAGAATGGGACCAAATGCAATTATGGTTCAAATCAAATATTTTTCGAATTTTTTTCTGAAAATTGAATACCATACCATATCGAAAAACTAGCACCTACAAAATATTTCAGAAATCTCAGTGGTGCATCATGACGATTCGTCTATAACAGTTGTCGATTATTTTCAACAATCAATATAATTTTATCTCCTCATATATTATATATAATGAGTATATGAAAATGTATTGAAATTAAATTTGATTGAACAAAATAAAACTGATTAGGATCCAAAATGTGCAATCATGTGAAAGAATAAGTCAAACCTAACTCAACACAGAACCAATACTCAACAAAATGTTATTAAACTACTTCCACAACATCAATAATAGTCGCTTCCACCCTGCTCCATTAAGTCTTAATTTTCAATCGCATCAGCCGAATGCAAAGAAACATCTTCATAAAAAAATTCATCTTCATAAAAAAATTCATCTTCATAAAAAAATATACTTATGAATGAAAACCTATGTGGTCCAAAAGATTTTGGGGCGCAGAAAAAGAAGGCAGAACATTTTCGAACTTCAAAAGATCATAACATAAAGGAGAATATTTTGGAATTGTGGCAACATCGTACCAGTTATCTCTATGCAGCTGTCAAATGACTGAAATCTCATGAAATTCTTGCAATGAATGAAAAATGTATATGATCTGAAATATGTACAAAAACATAATATTTATTCAAGAATAGTATATGTAGATATAAATTCATGAATGTAGGGTAAGTACAAGGATGATGTAACAGTAAATCTAAGGTTTTTTTCGCACCCTTCGCACATTGATTTTCATTGAAATGGGGTTTTCCTATGGTTTCCGCAACAAAATTTCATGTTTTCCATTCATTTCAAGGTACCCTGAACTTCCACTGCGATTTTTATCCGAATCTTGAGATTTGACGTGTTCTACACCTTTACTATGTTTTCTTTAGTAAATTTAATCAGATAAGTTGGGTTTCTTCTAGATAAGGGATTTCAATATAAGGAAATTCCAAGATTGATCTATAATATAGTTTAATTTCTGATCCTCAATCAATCAGAGCCATTATAGCCTGCACCACAGCATTCTTCCTAATGAATTGAAATTACTCAGGTTGATCTGGACTATGAAGGGTCCAATTCATTTCAAATTAAACACTATAATGAGGAATGAGCTCTATATTGACGTATTATTTTTTCCATGTTGTCCAACTCCACTACCTCTCACGTCGATACCAATATTTCGAAGAATCTCATCAAATTATCTGAAAACGTTCAGCACCGAATAGTGAGAATTTCTATAAATTTTGATATCAATTTTTTATATCATATATCGAGAATATAAAGCAAATATATCTATCTGTAAATTATGTACTAAGATGCATATCTGTATTTAGGTCCAGACAGAAACAGACAAACATCAAAAATATAGCGAAGTCTTAGTTAAGACTTTAATAGAATTCGTGTATCTTCATCCCTCATTAGGTAGAGTGTTGAAAAATGAAAGTGACTACACTGAATCTGCACGAGTTCTTCCAAAAGAAATCGCTAATAGAAATTTCGTCAGACTCCATAAAGTCTAGAGTTGCCGCTTGACGCAATCTGTGAAGAAATTTCAAAAATGTGAATTCTCCTGGATGTCATTATCAAGTGAGCCGTAGGTCTAGCGTTTTAGCGTTAACATTGTACTGGTATTAAAAGTCATTGCACCAGGAATATATGCATCTTGGTTAGGGGATACATGGAGAATGAGGCTCTGTTTTCATTGTGGCGCTGATAAAAATTCGACTTTGTTTATCCATCATTCTCAATGAGGAATAAAACATTGTCTTGGAAATAGAGGAATTATAATATATCCTTGCATTTTATGTGATTGCCACAGTGGAAACAAGTAGGAAAGTATAGTGAATGATGCTCTTACAGTTTCTCAAACGACTATCATGATAATAGATTTACAAAACTGGTGATACGTGTTTCGCTTTGAAATAAAATAGCTCCATGTACTCTTTTGTACTCCGAATCGAAAACAAAAAATATAGACAAAATAATCTACCAAAGAAGAAGGCAAAAATTGGAGAACACTGATGACATTTTCACAACATTCTGAACATCTGAAACAACGTTGATCCATTGCTCGCACAAGTTTCGACTTCTGAGGGTTGACGTTCGTCAGCTGGTTAACGAAAACGAAAATTTTTTTTAACAAATACTCTCTTGCTCATAGCATAGCACATTTTCTTGAACCATTCGTCTACGAAGCTCTCGAAACTTAAACAAAACAGATTTCATTCAGAGAATATCTCTGCACGATTAGGAAGTAGTTAAAAAAAACTCATTCATCGAGATAACATTTCTTTCTCAGACCCAGACAAGCCTGTTCTGCTCCAGAGGACATTTGGATTATGCTGTTTTGAAACTAATAAAAAATGAAAAGAGCATTTTCTTTTTATATGTGAGAACGCATTATCACAGAATATTAAGAAACCACTAACAAATTATTGATTGTAGGGGAAATTCAGTCCCAAATCACATAACCTAAAATACCATCTATTCTTTAATATTATAACCGATATCGGTTCGAGATCTTGGGAATTATATTCGGAAGGTGGAAAGTGTCTCTTGCAGAACAAACCCTGACATTCAGAACAAATGTTCTGTGTACAGTCTGTGGCCTAATTGAAGACTGGCAATATTCAAATCAACGTTGAACGATACGAGATGCAAAAAAAACTGTTGCGTCAACTGATGCTCCTGTTCAGACAAATTCTTTCCATCTGAGATATCGAAGTAAGAGTTTACATTTTTCATCGTTAGGCTCAATCGCTATTTCCCAAAGCTTCAATACCAATCAAGCGTCAGCTCAAGAGTAAGTTTCCACATAGAACCTAACTGCTTGAACTCTGGCGGTGTCCTTCGTTTACCAATGGTATACAAAATCTGCTCGGCCAATGCTGCTGAATAGAAAGCTAGTCCCTATTTGAATGCGATTGGAAGTTCCGATGATATGCGAATCAGTTTTCATAATTTTCTATATAGTTTTGTTATTGTTCCATTTTACGCCAATTTGTCTTTATGTTCCTTTTCACGTTCTCTGTGTTACTCTTCCTGTTTTTTGAGTTACATTTTGCATCTCATGCTATGCCGCATGTAAATGATTCCTCTTTTCTAAGGAGATGTGGAATATGTTCAGTACATACTTTGAGAAACAATAGTAGTTTGTACAACAAGAGTTGATAGGGTGGCAATATCGCACGAGGAACGTTCGAGGGCGATATAGCCAATAACAATTCGAGTTGTACAGTTGATTTTTTCTTCGACATATTTCAGGATTTTTTTTCAGGTTTCATATTGATAATCAATTCTAGATATGGAGTATTCTTTCGATATTTATGAAAATATGAAAAACTTGAAAAAAAAACAACTTTAATCAATTAAATATTGAACGATACAAATTGAATCAGTAATGTCAAATATAAAAAAAGCAAAAAATTCGGTTTTGGGTGAGACTCGAACCCGCGAGATCTTGTAGAGTAAAGTAGATCATGTCAGAGGGCTAGAACTTCAACCAGTAGGCCACATGGTAGATGAGAAGCGTAGATGTAAAACTTTCAATCGCAAAAAAAAACATAAATTGTGACAATTCGAAATTGACTCAATAAAACAGAGAATATTTCAAACTTAGATTTTGTGTTTGTAGGTGGACAGGTAGACAGAATTGTGACGTTTCTATGAGGTTATTCCTGGTATTTTGTTCTCTGTGATTGGTGGAATTCATTCCTACCTTGTGTGAATATGAAATCATATCAATTCAGATGACTGGAATCGCCTACTTATCCGTTTAGTGAACTATAAGGAAATCAGAATATTTACGGTTTGGAGTAGAAAAAAATTATTTCAGAAATTCCAGAACAGAAATTGGTGCAGTCAATGATGAATTATCTTTTATGTTGTTCATGGATGTGCTAAAGCCGTAGGATGACACTAAACGATTAAGTTGGACTGGAGGTAGCAATAAATTGAAGAATTGGGCCTAATAATTATAATAAATATACTTTATTGTCTGAAGATTGAATCTTGTTGACGAAGCATCAAACTAGATACATGTATATATAAAACACAGACATCTTTTATAAACACATATACGTGGTATACAGGTTCCATACACGAACACTTTAAAATTGACTTTATGAACATATATACAAAATAACATATATACAACATTAAATATATACAAGATAAAATACTTCACTTCAGAAGCGATCCTCGTAAAATTCGTGCAAACTATAATAGGGTCTGCTCATCAATAAATGTTTTATATTTTTTCTGAAGTAGTCGATATTCTGATTTGGTTCCTTGATATTCTCTGGTAAGTGATTATACATTTTCAACCCATTATAAAAAAATTAATCTTTGATCAGTTCAGAGGAGGGCAGGGTCAGTTTTGAACAATTTTTTCTGCTTAGACGAGTGCTGTAATTAGAAGGGGTGTTCTCAAATCCTAATACCTATATGTTTTTTCACAAGACAAACAGTTTCTAAGATAAAAGAGCTATAACTGTCAAAATTTCCCTATCTTTGAATATCTGTTTACATGAGTCACGTGGTTTCATCTTATACATATATCTGATAGTTCTTTTTTGTATGTTCTTTTGGAAATCTCTCGGAGATATATTTCAGTTGAGTTTGTTGAAAGTAGAGAATGCGAGATATGGAATTGGGATTTTTTGAGTGTCATTCAATGCACCAGATGTGTATGCATCTTGTTCAAACCACTCTCCGCTACCTACCTATATGTTTTCTGAAAGATCAACCTACAATCTTTCAGAAAACATCCACAATGAAGTTCATTCTGTGAGTGATTCCGTGGAATGTGCCAGTTCAGTGGTTGTTTTCTGATTGGGGGTAAGCCCATCAACCTGCTGCGTAGATACTTGAGAGGGGTTCGAACGTATCTTTTTAGTTGATTAAATGTTCCGCACTCTCGACAGTATTGTATAATATCTTTCCATTTCACTGACGGTTCAGCTCAATCGGCTGAAAATAATTCAGTTAGACATCTGATGGAATTTAAAGGAGTTTGAATTGGAATGAGCCACAATAAACTCTTCGGAATTCATCCAAATGTGATATGTGAATCTGAAAAGTTGTGATAAAAAACTGCAAGGATTTTTGAAGGCCTTAAATATCATAAAATGTCTCATTACATCCAGGAGTGGAACACCTGGCTGGCGGCTCGATATCCGCACTTCAAGCCACTATTTTCATTTTTATGAGTTATTCACTTCGTCGATACACGATGGAGTTTGGAGAATATTCTAGTCAGATTCATCTAGAATGTTGACAAATAAATGGAGTGCAATACTGAACCAGTATGATTCGGTTTTGTTTCCTTTTACAATAGAATGGTGCTTTTGCATTCACTAGTCAGAAAGGTTATTGAAGTTATGTAAAATCAACCCCATTCCATTCTGATTCACTCATTGAAATATCACGAATAATAGGAAATGACTGACATGCCTCAGTAATTGATATGAATTCATTGCTCATCAGCATAACACGTAATGTCGAATGATTCGAAAATTCCGATTAGTAGCAAATGTGAAATTGTAAAGTGAATATCAGTTACCTCACGTCGATCAAATCAAAATGATTTTTCGTTGTTCCACTGGAAGGTTTAGAACTGGTGGTTCAGTGCTGATAGAAATGATATCGATGATATATATAGCTTTTTCAAATTTATTCCTCCTGTGGTAGGCCATTTTCAAGTGGAGTAGTATCCCCACATAGTATAAAAAAAGTCCCTATCCGCTGTCTGTCTGTCCCTATGTATGCTCAGCTCTTCTTCTACGCAACTGATTCTGAGGCATTGTTTTTTAATTTATAAAATGATTCAAGAGAAAGGTTTATATGTATAATACATATACATCATGTAGTAGAGAAACACTGATAATTTTAGAGGTTTCTTATACGAGGTCTCAAATAAACAGATCTTTTGCGCTCACATTGCAAGCTGGCTGAACCCTACGAGATAGATCAAAATCATTCACTACAGCATTGTACCCTTCAGCAAGGTTTACAAAAAAGTCCGCATACATCTATCTATTAGGGATAAGCCACATTACCATTTTGTATCCTGCGAAGCCGGAGCAGGTCGCTAGTAATTTGATAAAAGAAACCAAAGGCGTGTCCACTAAGATTCAGATCATCCCTGCGGTAGATATAATTCAAGAACGGGACTGATTTTTATGTGAGCAGACTCAGTGTAAACAGAAAGTAATTGTTTCAGATATATTTTTCCACATTATTGAAGTCTCTGAATGGCATCAAACCAATGAACCTCTATAATAAAACTATGTGACGTATCAATGGAGTAATGTTTGGGTTCTTCTTCTCTAGGTCAATGCAAATAGAATACAAAACTCCTATAAGATAAATATCATCAATGTATAGCAAACCCCTTTCTGTTCATATGTATTTATTATTCTCAGGAGTAAAATTCATTTACAAAAAAAATAATTTGAAAAATGGGTTTGAAATAATTTCTACCGTTAACCAGCTGATGAACGTCAACCCACAAAAGAATAAACCATTTCAAAATATTTGTATCCTCTATTCGTATTGAAATATCCTAATTCGTCTTTAGGATAGCTAAGGAACTCGAGGGATAGTTTTCTCAGAGTTAAACAAGCTTGTCTGGGTATGAAAGGCTATCCTGATGATTTGGATTTTTACCCAACAACTCTTTTTTCCATTGTTGTGTAGAAATAGTTCCATTGCTTGAAATACAATTTGAAGAAGAAAAATTGAATTCTATATAATTGGGCGCCCATCGCGATATACAACAATTAAAATAATTCATTAACTACGTTATATGAAAATTCAATGGAGTTTATAAAACTCCAAATTGAAATGTTTAAAGGCAGTTTTTGTATATTTTCTGCCAAATCACTGCAAAAATCATTTAAACAGATAACAACTAACACACAATTGAATATCTTAAACCGAGAGGTATGCTTGTTGCAATCTGGGTGTAAGCCATGGAGGCAGGAAACCCAGCGGATACTCTCAACTATCTTGAACCTTAGAAGCTAAATGCCAGAGTAGCGTTACCACCAGCGCGGCGAGTCTCGCATGCCGACTTGGTCTGGCCTGACGAACTGCTAGGGAGAGCGGTCTGCGAGAGTAAGGGGCAACCCTTTCTCAAGAAGATGCAGCTTGCTTCCCACTCCGGGTATCCTTTCCTTGTGAAATTATATCTGTATATATGTATTGTACATGTGTTTTATTTATATATTTATTATATATTTATTGTGCTGTATTTATACATATATGTGTTTAGTCGATAAGGTAATATTATATGAGAAATAGGTAATAAACGTTTTTGAATTTTGAATTTTTTTGAATTTTGGTTGAAGTTCTAGCCCTCTGACATGATCTACTTTAATGTAGCGGGTTCGAGTCTCACCCAAAACCGAATTTTTTGCTTTTTTTATATTTGACATTACTGATTCAATTTGTATCGTTCAATATTTAATTGATTAAAGTTGTTTTTTTTTCAAGTTTTTCATATTTTCATAAATATCGAAAGAATACTCCATATCTAGAATTGATTATCAATATGAAACCTGAAAAAAAATCCTGAAATATGTCGAAGAAAAAATCAACTGTACAACTCGAATTGTTATTGGCTATATCGCCCTCGAACGTTCCTCGTGCGATATTGCCACCCTATCAACTCTTGTTGTACAAACTACTATTGTTTCTCAAAGTATGTACTGAACATATTCCACATCTCCTTAGAAAAGAGGAATCATTTACATGCGGCATAGCATGAGATGCAAAATGTAACTCAAAAAACGGGAAGAGTAACACAGAGAACGTGAAAAGGAACATAAAGACAAATTGGCGTAAAATGGAACAATAACAAAACTATATAGAAAATTATGAAAACTGATTCGCATATTATCGGAACTTCCAAACGCATTCAAATAGGGACTAGCTTTCTATTCAGCAGCATTGGCCGAGCAGATTTTGTATACCATTGGTAAACGAAGGACACCGCCAGAGTTCAAGCAGTTAGGTTCTATGTGGAAACTTACTCTTGAGCTGACGCTTGATTGGTATTGAAGCTTTGGGAAATAGCGATTGAGCCTAACGATGAAAAATGTAAACTCTTACTTCGATATCTCAGATGGAAAGAATTTGTCTGAACAGGAGCATCAGTTGACGCAACAGTTTTTTTTGCATCTCGTATCGTTCAACGTTGATTTGAATATTGCCAGTCTTCAATTAGGCCACAGACTGTACACAGAACATTTGTTCTGAATGTCAGGGTTTGTTCTGCAAGAGACACTTTCCACCTTCCGAATATAATTCCCAAGATCTCGAACCGATATCGGTTATATTAAAGAATAGATGGTATTTTAGGTTATGTGATTTGGGACTGAATTTCCCCTACAATCAATAATTTGTTAGTGGTTTCTTAATATTCTGTGATAATGCGTTCTCACATATAAAAAGAAAATGCTCTTTTCATTTTTCATTAGTTTCAAAACAGCATAATCCAAATGTCCTCTGGAGCAGAACAGGCTTGTCTGGGTCTGAGAAAGAAATGTTATCTCGATGAATGAGTTTTTTTTAACTACTTTCTAATCGTGCAGAGATATTCTCTGAATGAAATCTGTTTTGTTTAAGTTTCGAGAGCTTCGTTGACGAATGGTTCAAGAAAATGTGACTTTCATGTGATCAGCATCCGTGGCGGTATATGTGAATGATTTGAAGGGGGCGTTTGCTTAGATTTGATGTTACTTCTTCAATATAAGATTTGATTTCTTGTGCATTGACAAGAATGAGAAAAATTCAGAAATTACTTCCTAGCATCTTCTTTCGCTCCATTAAAAAAATCCTGAATAACAATACCCAAGGCTTGGTTCAGTAGTGATGTGAATGTATGTGCCACAAATGTCAATTTGAGGTATATTTTTCTCTGAGCAAAGCAAATCCGGGTTTGATAATGAAAATGTTGCAAACTAGTCCCCATCCATAGGAAAATAAATATACCATTAATGATTGACTCTTGTAACAAGTGCCTCTAAGGGAGAAGCTGTTTTGGATAAACTTTTCCTCCTGTTTTGGGAATGATTTAAAACGTCTGTGATTTATAATATTATCTGAACAGAGACTGCTTACTAATATTTGGTGATACTTGACGTTGACATTGGTATCAGAGGAACAGCCTATAACTTATTTAAAAGTTATTCAACGAATAGGAAACAGAAAGTGAAAATTCAAAATACAACGAGCACAGAACAAACAATTACGTGCGAAGTACCTCAGGGGACGCTTCTAGGGCCAGTATCATTTACAGTTTATATGAATAACCTCTTCCTACAGGAAAAAGATGGGCAAATACTCAGCTTCGCAGATGATACTGTAATAGTTTACAAAGCTGAGAATTGGTATGATTTGAAAATTAAAGCAGAACATGACTTGAAAAACTTAAAAAATGGTTTGACAGTAGACTTCTTTCATTGAATTTTGAAAAAACCCATTACTTACCATTCAGTAATCAAGAAACTTCACTTCCCCACTATGATTTGACTATTCAACCTTGATTATTAAACCTGTAAAAAAATTAAATATTTAGGTGTATTCCTAGATCCATACCTGAGATGGAATGAACACATATCATATCTTGCAAAAAGTCTTCGTTGTCTTTATTTCAAATTTAAACAATTCATCGCTTACCTAGACTTCAAACAAAAAAAAATGTTTACAAAAGTCTAGTGGAGATTCATTTGAACTATGGAATCATAGGGTGGGGAAGTGTATCACGAACTTACTTGAATATGCTTGAAGTATCCCAAAAAGAATTTCTTAAAATTATTTTACAGAAAGATTTGAAATATCCTAGTGATCGCCTTTTCTCTGAAACACAAATAATGGATCTGAGACAACTTTATAGCGTACAAGTATGTATAAAACAATATATCGATAAAGAAAATCTGAAGATACTTCCTACAGCACGAGACAAAAAAATATGCATGTTATTCCGAAAATGAACAAGACAGTAGGACAAAAAAGTTATAATTATATGGCTCCGAAAATGTTCAATTACCTACCCGATAACTTGAAAAATGAACCTTCCCTCAGAAAATATAAAAAACAGCTGAAAAATTTCATATTACAAAAAGAAAGAAAGGAAGAACATGAACTCATAGAGAAATAAAAAAAAAGCAAACTGAAACTTCTCCTCAGATTCGAAATGTATTCAATATCTGTGCTAATTGTTGTATTTTAATTTATGACCTGTAAAACTGTGCTGATTTTATGTTATTGGTAACTACTATTATCGTAAAATGTTTGTAATTTTTCATCTGTGTTACATTTAGTTCAGTGCTTGTCTTATATACTATTCTTTCTACATACCTCTCATTTTTATATTTATTTTTTGTCACCCACACACAGGGTTACACCCTCAGTGGGAATATCAGTTTATTCATCATTATACTGTATTTTACTATATTTGTAATCTTTTCGATGATTATATTATTATATTATTAATATATACTTCCTATATAAAAGTTTCATGAATATTCCTTCTTAACGAATATCCCGGGTTTCTAGGAAAGCCTTCAGAAGCTTATTTGAGAGCTTGCAAGCAAGGGACACCAGAGACCTACAGTTCATGAAGTGGAATCCAAACCAATTTGATTTTATGATTGAATGGCAAAGCCAAATTTGAAAAATTCTGGTGCACCCAGGATCAAAACCTGGGTCGTCTGGCTGATAGCCCCAACTCTTTACAGCACGATCACGGCATCGCTGTTTGTATTATTTTCGCATTGATTTGAAGAAGAAACATCTAAAAATCTCCCTCGAAAATAATGATGTTTCTGAATATTTATATAGGATTGCGAATTATTCTTCGTTGAAAGATATCTATCACTAGATATCCGACCTCAAGGGTACTGAAAATTATAATCATCTAGTACGGCGAGTTTGAAAACCATCAAAGAAAAAATATGAATCCGGTTTTTCTGTTTTCTCAAACTTGGATAAGTAATAATTTTCTTTACCAGGTAGGAAAACCCAACATTAGTGAACGAAGGTAACGTAAACGTTTTTCCGCAAATCGTTTGAAATTCGACGGATATTAATCAATTGTGAGAAATCAATTCAATTCACAAATGAATGGTGCTTTGAAATTCGTAATAAATTTACCTGGGTTACTATGACAATATATCTCCTTGCATAACAACCAATCAGTCTATTTCAAATTTTGAAATTCAGCCAATAGAATCCGAATTACAGTGAAAATATAGCTTGTCGCTGTATTTTCACGGTGATAAACCTGCTTAGTTTTTGTTTTACTAGCTGTCAAGTGAAAATAATGATTTAAATTATAAACGTCAAATCTATGTGTTGTGATTAGTTATATTTCTAAATCAATATGAGCGATCGTTGGGGACAAATGGCGATTGGTATCATAGATGAAGCAGTGGAAAAGAGTATTCCCTTGAATACGGCCAGAAATAAAGAATCAATTACCAGGCAATTCAACAATTTTTGCTCAAACAGGGGTCATATTGTCGTCCTAAATATAATTCGTGGTATGATTAATAACCTATAATTTTTTGGAATATCAATTCATTGGCAATCCCAATGCAAGATAATACAACTCGTCCTGCGGACTCGTTGTATTTTCAGCTTTGGGATTGCAATTCATTAATATTCCAAAAAATTATCGGTGATAATCATACTACTTATTATATTACCCCTGAAAATATAATTTCCTCACACTAAGGAAATCTTAAATTTTTCTTCAAGAAATTCTATCTGGGATTTCCTGGCGATTTGAGAAAATAGTATATTGTTAAAAGTCCTGGACAGTGAGAATTGCTAAGTCGAGGACACAGAGTCTAGGAATGTGGATTTTGCTAAGAGGTGAACATACTATTTTCTTCGCAAATCGTTCAAAATTCTACAGATATTGATTTATTTTGAAAAAATTGCGAATGATGTTATTCACAAATAAATGGTGCTTTGAAATTCGTAGTGAAATTACTTGGGTTACTATGGAAACTGTTTTCAATCATTTATGTAGAACACTGATAACTGTAAGGAATTATTATTATCTCACAGTGAGGATCTATGTTTTCCTTACAGTAAGGAAATCTTGAATTTTTTTTGAAGAAATTTGTCCGGAATATTATGATTTCCCAGTGATTTGCAAAAAACCATATTTTTTGTCAAGGAAAATGTCCCGCAGCTTGAAACGAACGCAAACATCAGCATATTCTGTCATCAGATTTCTTGGGGTGGATTCCGTTTTCAGTTCAGCATGATTATATGAATTGCAAATACAAAAAATCGTTTTAAACTCGCGCTAAACGTCTTCAGAGGGAATAAATAAAAAGGATTTCGTGACATGAATTCAATGGCGGATATTCGTTTCAGTTGAAACGTCATTTTATTCTGAAGTTCGCTTGGAAAATATCAAGATGGAATGACAGGAACGCTTTTTGTGTGCATTAAATATTCCCGTTTCTTAGGAGGGGAATGTTTTTGTTGAATAATCATCCACAAGAGGAAATTCAAAAATACAAAGGAGAAACGGCTGAAAACAGGAAATTTGAATAAATGATGCAAGGCTGGGTTTTGAAAAGGTTTTAGATGATATCGGATACATCTGCAACTTCGTCAATATTCCTATTTCCTTTACGTGAAAACAAAGAGATGATCGAGATGGATATTGATTACTGTCAGAGAAGAGCGAAGCAAGAAAGATAGATAGAAACAGAATCTCTTCATCATGATATTGCATCAAATATGTACACTAGCGTCAGTCACAAGCTGCTGCTCCTGTAGTCTCATTTCGAACTTTTCCCGCCGACAGAAATATACCCTCAGAGGATTTGGGAAACGGCCAGTCGCCCACAAATGACGAACAGAAGTTAGTTAAAAAAAGTTAATCGGAGACCACACAATACAACTGACAGAATGAATTTCTGCTAATTGTCGTCTTTTGTCTTTTCTCGCTTCGATCGTTCACAAGTAGGCCGTTGTCCTTTTCTTTGAGTGGAATTCACGAAAATCGAGAGGAAAATAGTATATCATGCAACTGTCATGTAATGATGGTTACCATTACACGAACATTAACCGGATACCCAACGAGCCAAAGTTGAGTTTCGTATGGTTGATGCGAGTGTATTAATATCCAATACATGGAGGTTGAATACGCTATTTCATCTACACCCGATAAATGAAGAACTATAAATATTATATTTATATTTGTGATGTGGATCCCACTGATCTGGAAGTGAATATTAACATTATTTCATCATTGCTAGTCTCAATAGAGTTCAAGATTCTATTGAAAATGCTGATTTTATTCTCAACCGATTTTTTAATGTCACCCGCCGCCACTGAATTGGATTTCGAATTGATTGAAATTCTGTATCGTAATTCTTCATTACGACTCAGATATTTAATCCGCTTCATAATGGATATCATGATGAAAAGTATAATGGGCATATAAGTGTATCATCATAGTACGGATGTAGAAAAAACTCATTATGTGTTTCTTGTGTGGTTTGCTGAAATCCAATTTATTGATTGCTGAAATCACTAGTTTCGAAGTATTTATTGCCTTATGCTTCATAATATTCATAAATGACTTAGCTATGCTGAGTAGTCAAGATAAAACCATAAACAACTACGCAGACGACAGTACATTATTTTTCAAGGCACAAGTTTATCCCGAATTGCAAAACATTGCTAGCTCAACTATGAAAGAATCAGAAAAATGGTTTACCAATTCTAGACTCGTTCTGAATCCGGAAAAGACCAGAGCTGTTTTTTTCAAAACAAGCAACACTGTTGAAATACCCCAGTATATTACTTTGAATGATACCAATGTCTACTTCTGTGAAAATATAAAATGTCTCGGGATATTTATCGACGAGAATCTGAAATATGGTGCACATATTGATTCTCTCTGTAAAAAACTGAATCAAACCTGCAACGATTTGAGAATACTTTGCAGGAATGCAAATATTAATATAGAAGAAACATTTTAGGTAGGAGGTTTGCATACCATTTGATTCACAATCATACGACATGATTTTACAATCATCATCATCAATTACCCACGTAGAAGTTGAAATTGAATATGTTATACATTTTGTCTTCGTTTTGATGAATGTTTTTGGCATACTAATAATATCTCACAAATATAACGAGGATTGCTGCAACTAAACATTTCTCGAGAGAAAAATGCTATCTTTTGTCGAAGTTTGTATACCATTCGATTCAGAATCATTTGAAATCATTTTGCAATTATCATTATCATTTAGGAGTTGAAATATGTTAAAAACATTCGATATAGCGATGGGCATGCTCCAAGACTGGCGTTGAATTAATTCGCAATTGATTTATACTTAGTATTCTATCTTGCACTTAGCAGTCCTACCTCTCTTAGGGCCAGTTCATTAGTTATGATGTCTATGTGTTCACAGCCATAATTTCATTAATATTCTTGATAGTATCACAAAATGGTGAAATTTTGAAATATTAAATATTTGAAATGTCAAAATCAAAACGAATCAATTTGAATGTAAACATGGCAGAAAGAGAAGAGCCCATGGGATCTTTTCGGTTATAAGTGCATAAAAATTACCGATAATTTTGCAAGAAAACGTGATATCTAAAAGTTGCAAGAGTTTATTTTCATATTTTGGCGAAAGTGTCCGAGTCCAAAGGACGAGGGCTCTTTTACAAAATTTGAAAATAACCGAATGTAATATGTATAAGATTTCACGCTTGAATGCAAAATTATCTGGCCATTCTTATGCACCAATGTAATTCATCGAAATATTTCACGAATAAAGAAATTTTCAAGGAAATGTTATTTTTTTATGTATACTTTCCTTTATAGATTGTATGGAGTACTAACCTAAACGCGAACTGTTTTTCTATTTTTGAAGTCTATCTGACATTTATTTGTGTTGTTTACTGACGTCTAGCGATACGGTTTCAAATGTGTTGTTATGGTGACTTGATCTTATGGGACATTTTATATATGAGGGAAATATTCAGTATAATGTTATTCTGATTGGCTGTGTTCGATCAGATGATTTCAAATCAACTGATTTTATTGAATTTCTACTTGAGCATAAATTCTCAGTGTAATGTTAGTTTATTGGTTATTCCGACATACATGACTAAAAATAGACAAAAATAGGACGATTGTTCAACCAAAAAGTGTTCAGTTCAGCACGATTATACAGAACGCAATTGCAAATGTCATTCAAATGTTACGGTGAACGTCCTCTCATGAAATGAATGAAATATATTTCGTTGAAGAGAATGTAGCGGGATTTCATTACACTGGAAATGTCAGTTTGTTCAGCGTTTACCTCTGCTGGAAAATATTGAAATATCATGCTGTAAAATGCTTCATCGTATGTACCTCAATCAAATACTGACATTTGACACAGGTAATATTTTGTTGACCAATCATCCAGAGGGAAAAATCCAAAAATACAGAAGAACAAGGACTACAGATTGGTGCTTTGCAATTGGGTGATTTGGAAATTTGAAAACGTTTTATATTCCATCTGATACAACAACAACTCCGTCAACATTCTGAATTTTCGATTTTAGGAACAAAAAGAATGTGGGAATGATCGATTATTGTTGGAAGAAGGCGAGAATAAAGAGAACAGCATCCTGCGATTCTATCAAATAATAAGTACACAAACGTCGCTTAGATGTCTTCTGTTCCTATATTTCTATTTCGAACTTTTCCCGCCGACAGAAAGATACCCTCAAAGGCATTGGGAAATGGCTAACAGCCCACAAAGGAAACACAGAGTTAGTTCCATGAAGTTGATCCGAGACGCTACAATACCACTGCCAGAAACATCGAATAAAAAATTAATAAGAGGACTCCCAACCACGCTCATTTTCGCCTTTTGTCTTCCACTCTTCGGTCGATCGTTTACAAGCGGAACGATGTGCCATTTGTTGAGTAGGGGAAAAAGAAGGAAAAACTCATGTCTGATAAAGTTGCTCAGTGTTCCCTTTTTTTTTTGTTGCGGGAACTCAATTTATTGTCGGTTTGTGAGGAAATATATCGTGTCAAAACCACTTCATCACTGTGTTCCTTCACAGTTGATAGCTGAAATGAATCGTTCGAGATGGGAACAGATATATCGCAAGGTATAGGGGGTCCGTGCTGTTCAATATACCCGGTGAGCCATTTCAATGGAATATATATATATATATATATATATATATATATATATATATAAATTTTTTTTCGGAAATTATGATTCGGTATGGACTTACCAGCAGCAAGACCTGAAGTGTACTCTTATAACAATATATTTCCAATATTTCGACAATCGGTTATTTTCATCATCAGGGAGCTACTAAATGATGCTGATGAGTGAAAGTATGAGACAAAATTTTCCTTACATTGTTAGTGAGGATGGTCTCTGAATGAAATGCTTAAAAAAGTCAGTTGACACATAGTAAATTTTTTTAAAAAACATTGATATGTATCAGAACAACACAAACACGTTAATCACTATTTTCTTCTTCTTTGATGAAAAGCTGTAGTGACGAACACCATGTGGAAATGATGAAAGGACATGAAATTTTATGGTTATAAAGGCGCCATAAAATTTCATGCCCTTTTATCATTTTCACATGGTGTTCGTCACTACAATTTTCCACCAAAAAAAGAAGCAAATAGTTTTTAACGTGTTTAAGTGTTGTACTGATACGTATCAATGTTATTTTCAATGTGTCAACTGACTTTTTTAACCATTTCATTCAGCGACCATCCCCACTAACAATGTAAGTAAGGAAAATTTTGTCTCATACTTTCACTCATCAGCATTATTTTTTAGCTCCCTGATGATGACGATAACCGATTGTCGAAATATTGGAAATTGTTATAAGAGTACACTTCAGGTCTGATTCATTCCGTATACAATCGGAGTACCACACTGTGGGTTTTCATCTCAGCAATGTCTTAGAGTACAGCTTCAGTATTGAGGGCAATAATATTCGCAAGTCAAAATCCAATTTTGATGTAGTGAACCAACACCTGATATTGACCGATCTCTCGTGGTCCATAAAGGACGAGTAATTGATCCTGCATATTGCTTCCAACGTACTTCCGCCTGTCGCAGATACCAGAGTATGCTTTGGTATACACGCACGTAGGTAGGCATTTTTCAGGGGGGTACTTGATAGCGGAAATACTCATAGGTTTCGGTGGATTTGAAATATAACGAATGAACACAAAATTGTGATTTATCAGCTTTAAGTTGTTATATATTAAGCAATTCTGAGTATCCCGGTATATCGGTATCAGTATCGATAGCGCATGTCGTGATTTTTCCAAGAAATACTTTTCATGATGTTCACCTGTGCGCCAGTCAGTAATATATGCAAATACTGATTATTTGAGTGTTTCAATTATTTATACTGATAATTAGGTATCACAGCATATTCCAGTTGAACCTAATATATCACAAAGTTTCTCTGAAGTTTCTTCATATAAGAATATACAAAATTAACAAAATACAATAATTTGTTATTCGATTGACCAAACCAAGATGAATATTCTCAATGAAATATAGAAATTTCAAGTAGTTTTTACTGATGAAAAGAAACCTAATCGAATTCCATATTATACGATACAAATTGAATCAGTAATGTCAAATTGAAAAAAGGACGAAAAAATCAGGATTTGGACTCAAACCAACGGCTATAAAGTGGACTGCCTCAGAGGGCGTACGCGTTAACCAACTAGGGTATTTGAATTGAATTGAACTGGCCGATACTTGATGAAAATCCATATTAACAAAAATATATTACAGTTTCCTGTATGATTTTCACTCACAATGGGTTTACAAAACCGCGACACGTGTTTCGCTATTACAATAGCTTCTTCAAGCAAGATAAATAAATCACTATTCTATAATACGCTATTTATATACAGTAAGTCGAACGTCTCTTACAATAAAGGTCCGACTTAGGTCCGATATTCGACCCATAATTTGTCCAAATACTAATTAGTTACATACGAAGATTATTCCTAGAAATAGAATTATTGGCTGGGAACATATTCAACAATGGGGAGTTATTTAATTCAACCTGATCATTCAATAAATATTCTGAATTTTTCCCTCTATTGATTTCCAAGCTTTCTAGAAGGTTAAGTTTCCAACCTTTCTGCTCAAAATGCCTTATTTTGAACTCGTGGTTGAACTCATGACCTTCCAGAATGAGGTGACTTGCATAAGTAGAATTTGTTTTTCCATTCAAAAAACTAGCTCTGTGTTCTCTTAGGCGAGTGTTGAAAGATCTTCCCGTTTGGCCTACGTAGTACATCGGACATGACCCACATGTTAATTCATAAACTCCTGATCTTTGTGACGATTCATTTTTGTCTTTATTATTTTTGATATATATCCCCAATTTATTATTAGTGCGAAAAGCTGTATTAATATCATTATTTTTCAAGAATCTAGAAATATTTACGCTTGGTTGGCCTAAATAAGTTATGGTTCTGTAAGTATCCGGCTCGGTATTGACTACTGGATACACCAACTTGAGGGCTTGACTATGTAATTTCTTCCTCACAAGTGAGTCTATTAACTGACCCTCATATCCATTGTTAATCGCAATCTGTTTTATTATATTAAGTTCATTAACATAATTCACATCAGATAAAGGGACATTCAACAGTCTATGAATCATACTATTGAATGCGGCCACCTTATGCTGATATGGATGACACGAAGTATTATGAATAACAATGTCCGTGTGGGACGGTGTACGGTAAACCGAAAAATCATGTTTGTGATTTATTCTTGTGATAGTAGTAGATTTGACTATCACAAGAATAAATCACAAACATGATTTTTCGGTTTACCGTACACCGTCCCACACGGACATTGTTATTCATAACACTTCGTGTCATCCATATCAGCATAAGGTGGCCGCATTCAATAGTATGATTCATAGACTGTTGAATGTCCCTTTATCTGATGTGAATTATGTTGATGAACTTAATATAATAAAACAGATTGCGATTAACAATGGATTTGAGGGTCAGTTAATAGACTCACTTGTGAGGAAGAAATTACATAGTCAAGCCCTCAAGTTGGTGTATCCAGTAGTCAATACCGAGCCGGATACTTACAGAACCATAACTTATTTAGGCCAACCAAGCGTAAATATTTCTAGATTCTTGAAAAATAATGATATTAATACAGCTTTTCGCACTAATAATAAATTGGGGATATATATCAAAAATAATAAAGACAAAAATGAATCGTCACAAAGATCAGGAGTTTATGAATTAACATGTGGGTCATGTCCGATGTACTACGTAGGCCAAACGGGAAGATCTTTCAACACTCGCCTAAGAGAACACAGAGCTAGTTTTTTGAATGGAAAAACAAATTCTACTTATGCAAGTCACCTCATTCTGGAAGGTCATGAGTTCAACCACGAGTTCAAAATAAGGCATTTTGAGCAGAAAGGTTGGAAACTTAACCTTCTAGAAAGCTTGGAAATCAATAGAGGGAAAAATTCAGAATATTTATTGAATGATCAGGTTGAATTAAATAACTCCCCATTGTTGAATATGTTCCCAACCAATAATTCTATTTCTAGGAATAATCTTCGTATGTAACTAATTAGTATTTGGACAAATTATGGGTCGAATATCGGACCTAAGTCGGACCTTTATTGTAAGAGACGTTCGAATTACTGTATATAAATAGCGTATTATAGAATAGTGATTTATTTATCCTGCTTGTAGAAGCTTTTGTAATAGCGAAACACGTGTCGCGGTTTTGTAAACCCATTGTGAGTGAAAATCATACAGGAAACTGTAATATATTTTTGTAGGGTATTCGAACTGCACGATTTTTTTTTCAATTATTATTGATGTGGAGAGTAGATGTTAGTCCTCCAATTCCACAAAAAACACATCAATTGTCACAATTCAAATTTGACTCAATGAACTGTAAAATATTTCAGATATAAGTACCTTAATTTATGCTTTAAAAAACAACTTGGATTTTGTGCTCGAAGGTAGGCGGATCAGAATTGTGACGCTTCTACAAGGTTTTTCCTGGTAACTTAGTAGTTTGTTCTCTGTGATTGTTAGAATTCATATCCTAGATTGTATTGATATGAAATCATATTCATTCCCAAAAAAATGGATTCCAGAACATTTTTACTTCCTTGAGAAGCTTTTAAACAATATTCATCTCAGTGACTAGGTAAAACAGGCAATATTCCTTTCACATCACTTCGAAAAACTTTCAATAACACCATCTACAATGATTTCAATATCTCTATGAATATTTGATCTCCTGAGTGCAGATGATGATCTTTCAGCTTTTGTCAAATCATCAGCAGGAGTGTATAAATAGTGGAAAATATTTCGATACTGCAATGCTGTAAAGTACTTAACAAAGAGCCTGTGGCAAATGCTTCCCATCATTTCCAAAGATCTATTTGTGATTGCAAGATATATGACGATATTAAGGTTGAACAACATATTCATTGATGAAAGTAGGTGTTTGATTTTCCTCACCCTTTTTCTTTCACGGGGGAGGACTTCCCCCTATCCCCCTCTCTACGCTGGTGTCGCTATATAGAACGTCACAGAGACTGGCAATTCCATGTCTGAAAATGTGGGCGAGTTGGTTTTTAATTGGGAATGAATGATGGAAAAGTTTCGAAGTGATCGTCGAGTTCTTTGTTCTGTTGTAGATGCCAGTCGTCCATTCGTTGCTTTGTGAATTGATTTGATGTGAATATTTTGAATGGACACAAAGAGGGTCGGGCTCAATATATTGTGGTGACGGAAGGGAAACTAACAAAACCATTGGAATTGAAATACTCCATACGCTTTGACAACGTTTACACATTATTTCGAAGGAGAATTGAAAATTTTGTTAGCAACCTCTCTTTCGAAATTGATTTCAACCCCTTTTGAATCTTTAGGCGTGCGCCCAGCAAAAACAGCCTTGTATGTGCAAGGGACGGTTTATGTGCTTGAGTGTCGTACGGCTCTGGGCACGAATGGCTTTCGTCTAATAAAATATTCACTTATGAAACTGAAGAAAATATACAGGTATGAACTTCACACTATAAAACAATATCTAATCAACTATTAAAATACAGGTATGTGAATGTGCAAGCTGATGCCTTTTTTCAGTTGTCTCAAGAGATAGAGTTGACTTTGAGACACTGGTCGGGAGTAAAACCTAGTAATTTGCGGTTCCAGAAAAGTTCTCATGATTATTCGTCGAAAAGAGAATATTTTGTGTTTGGTTAATATTTTGTTTCAACTTGTTGGCTACGAACCAGTCATCAGCTCCCTGCTCCGCTAGTTCCAAAGAAAGGGGTAACATTTTTCTATCAGCATGCGACTCATATAGTGTTACGTCATCAGCAAATAACATACATGATGTAGGTGATATATTGTCTATGTGCTATGTCATTGAAATATAATATAAATAGAAGGGACCCCAAGATTGATACCTGGGGAACTCCGTGTCCTATGATTCTGTAATCAGATTCATAGTAAACAGACTGATGATGTCAACATGAACGCTCAGATAAAGACCATTTCGATTGAACTCAATCGAAGTGGTTTGATAGGTACGGAATGATCTTTTGATAACCAGATTTGTCAATAGTTTCATGTTTGTTTTAAAGTTCTAACATTCCTGAAGATGTTATTGTATGATGAATAACGTCTAGAGGTTTTGTGAGCTATCTGGTGGAAATCTAAAATTGAAGTGTTTTTCAAAAAGGCTTCCATGAATTATCATTAAGTATTAGCTATTTCCATCAGATGATTTTTTTCGACACAGTAAATAGTTTTTCCGAGGTTTGAAGGTGAACGATAGAAATACTGTCGAGTGAAGTTTCAAAGCTCTCTATAAACGAATATCACAAATGCTATAGAGTCACGGTAACCATTATATTCAGAAACTCGAACATATTTGTGAAGAGAGTATGAAAGGGAAGACATACAACAACTGTAACAGAATGAAGTATTGTGAAATAAGGTAAGGAAATGAAGTTGAAGACATAGAATGTACCTCATTGAAGGAAGGATCATATTACGGAGTAACTCGACTCAATACTGAACGAACACCATTTTGTGATAATCATCATTGCTCTTTTTGAGGTTCGAGTTTTGTTGAGAATGAAAAAATATCATTCTTAACATGGACATATTGAAGCACTGGGACAGAATGATTACGATATGTTATGTAATAATGAATTTTCATCATCACTATTCAGTCGATGACCTCTAGAATTTCATGTAAAATCGATTCAATGAACAATACATACTTTCTATCTCTCTTTCTTTTTTTTTCTCATCATTGTTGCTTTATCTCCGATTCATGGGCCAATAGGGCATTTTTTGTAATGCCCCAAATCTTCATGACGAAAAAAAAAAAGAATTTGGCTTGGAAATATTCAAACTATTTTCCGAAGTGAAATTCAAAACACTGAATATATTTGAGGCGATTGAACGTGACCATTTAGCGAGCGCTTCAGATGATGTCAAATAACGTTTCCCATGCTTGTTTTCTCTAAGCATTTCAGTTCCAATTACAGATCATGGAAGAAGCTAAAACAACTTCTCACTCGAGTTCTGTTTGGACCCGAAAAAAAAAACTCAGAAATACACCCTCCAGTTTTTCGTATTTCAAGAGATGCGAAAGTACCAAAACAATGTAATACGATACTAAGAAGGTATAATGTATCTCCAAAATCGTGTTAATATCGTTATCAAGATCATTCAAACTCAAGTATTCTATATTCATATACAGCTCAGTGTGGATTAGTAAGAGGTTAGCTATTTGGCAGTGGAAAATCGAGTGAGAAGTTGTTTTAGCTTCTTCCATGATCTGTAATTGGAACTGAAATGCTTAGAGAAAACAAGCATGGGAAACGTTATTTGACATCATCTGAAGCGATCGCTAAATGGTCACGTTCAATCGCCTCAAATATATTCAGTGTTTTGAATTTCACTTCGAAAAATAGTTTGAATATTTCCAAGCCAAATTCTTTTTTTTTCGTCATGAAGATTTGGGGCATTACAAAAAATGCCCTATTGGCCCATGAATTGGAGATAAAGCAATAATGATGAGAAAAAAAAAGAAAGAGAGATAGAAAGTATGTATTGTTCATTGAATCGATTTTACATGAAATTCTAGAGGTCATCGACTGAATAGTGATGATGAAAATTCATTATTACATAACATATCGTAATCATTCTGTCCCAGTGCTTCAATATGTCCATGTTAAGAATGATATTTTTTCATTCTCAACAAAACTCGAACCCCAAAAAGAGCAATGATGATTATCACAAAAAGGTGTTCGTTCGGTATTCAGTCGAGTTACTCCGTAATATGATCCTTCCTTCAATGAGGTACATTCTATGTCTTCAACTTCATTTCCTCACCCCATTTCACAATACTTCATTCTGTTACAGTTGTTGTATTTCTTCCCTTTCATACTCTCTTCACAAATATGTTCGAGTTTCTGAATATAATGGTTACCGTGACTCAATAGCATTTGTGATATTCGTTTATAGAGAGCTTTGAAATTTCACTCGACAGTATTTCTATCGTTCACCCTCAAACCTCGAAAAAACTATTTACTGTGTCGAAAAAAATCATCTGATGGAATTAGCTAATACTTAATGATAATTCATGCCCAAGTAACACATAATATTGGCTGAACCCCGAGTTCAGATTGGTCCAATATAGATACATCGTAAGTGAAAAATTGATGTTGAACTAATATTAATCAATATTGAGAAAACGATATCTCATTATGAATATTGCCTCAATATTGACAATAAATTTCAACTGCATTTTGTAAGGTTCAATATTGATAATATATGGGTTTGATAACTTATTACCAATATCTGAATTACCATATCAGGTGATAATGAATAATATCAGTTTAACAACATAGATATTTCAATATTGTCTGCATATTTTGTATATACTCAATTTTCAACATCGAAATCTAATGTATATTCGACATTGTTTGGGAGCGTAGATTAAAATATTGTATTATCACATTAGGTACCATATCGGCATGATACTGCAATATAGATATGCGAATTCTGATATTGCTTGAATATTGTTTCAACACTAAAATGAAAATATTCAAATAGTCATTTTAGAATCACAGCCTGAAAAGGGGTATCCGAGTTTTGAAAGTGATCACTTAATGTATTCAAACATATATCAATATCGGATAACGCAATATTCATCACGAATTATTCCTAACAAAATTTGGAAAAATTGAAATATCGTCATTTGGTGGATTTCAATACCAGAAAATTACGTCCAGAACATTTGGCACAGCAAGTTTGATATTCCAAATCGCCATCACATAAGACAGTGATCCTTCAGTGTTTTTTCGAATATATTTCATTGTTACTTAAGTTTCTAACATTTTAATGTTGTCTCGAACATAACTAACTTGAAGTCACCACATCTATACCACCCAACTCCTTCTTACCAACAAGTCTCTCCGTGCCGTAGAGTGTATAGTGGTCGACAACAATATTTCTCATTCTGAAGGTCGTGAGTTCAAGCCCCGCAGCAGCCAGAATTTTTTCCAGGTTAGTATTCGGTTAGTTAATGTGGATGAGTGAAATTTTCAAGTTGACTATTCGATAAAAAAGATATGTATACTCCCGAATATTATAAAAAAAATAATTAGTGACATCAATCGAATATTCCTTTTTCGTCGATATATCATTAACAATATTGTACCAATATAGTTGAAACGATATATCCTTACATTGCTTTCGAATGTTGATCTAATATCGCCGAATGTTCACATTTTTTTTGTGGCCAATATGATATCTACAATATAAGGTTGATATTCACGTAATATTGAACCAATATTGGTCTAATATGTTTGTGCTACTTGGGCGGGAGCTTTTTTGAAAAACACTTCAATTTTAGATTTCCACTAGATAGCTCACAAAACCTCTAGACGGTATTCATCATACAATAACATCTTCAGGAATGTTAGAACTTTAAAACAAACATGAAACTATTGACAAATCTGGTTATCAAAAGATCATTCCGTACCTATCAAACCACTTCGATTGAGTTCAATCGAAATGGTCTTTATCTGAGCGTTCATTTGACATCATCAGTCTTTACTATGAATCTGATACAGAATCATAGAACACGGAGTTCCCCAGGTATCAATCTTGGGGTCCCTTCTATTTATATTATATTTCAATGACATAGCACATAGACAATATATCACCTACATCATGTATGTTATTTGCTGATGACGTAACACTATATGAATCGCATGCTGATAGAAAAATGTTACCCCTTTCTTTGGAACTAGCGGAGCAGGGAGCTGATGACTGGTTCGTAGCCAACAAGTTGAAACAAAATATTAACCAAACACAAAATATTCTCTTTTCGACGAATAATCATGAAAACTTTTCTGAAACCGCAAAATTACTAGGTTTTACTCCCGACCAGTCCAAATCAACTCACTCTTGAGACAACTAAAAAAGGCATCAGCTTCACATTCACATACCTGTATTTTAATAGTAGATTAGATATTGTTTTATAGTGTGAAGTTCATACCTCGGTTTCATACTTACCAAACCTAGTTCAAAACAAATCGGAATATAGATATATAATATTCATCTCTGCTGTGGGCATTAATGAAAACCAATCTATCTTATGGACTCCACTACATCATATAACATAATGTCAACCTCGCAGCTTTCAATAATTTGTTCTCTGCGTACGTAAAATTGGGATTTGGTGAAAAATATGTTGCCATCATGAATGTATCCATTTTCGTTGAATTGTTCGATTGTGCGCATTTTGTAAGTATAAATTTTCTTTCCTAATTCTTTGATTTTCATATGATATTTCATAGGTTTGAAATATAACTGAATGAAAATAGTATATTACACACCGAGGTGGGAAGTGAATCATTTCTGTCGTGAGATCAAAGCGTCGAGGTTAGCTATGATCCCGAGGCAGGAATTAAATTTCCTACCGAGGTTTGTATAATATTTTATTTACAACCATCATTTTTCGATTGAAATGAATAAATTTCTGTTTCGTTCTGAACATATCTGAAATATTATATTTTTAACGACAAATTACCAGGAATGCGGTTTTCTCAGAATAATCAAGTAGATATATTGTTACCGTGACTACGGGGTATACAATTGTCAGCAATATGAATGGATGTCAGATGAAGTCAATAAATGACAGATGAAGTATAGAATAGATGGAATGAGGGCGCGAAGTAGAGGTGTGTAATGTGACACTTCCCAACGACGTTAGTAATGACAGCATTGCATATATGGTTGTAAATAAAATACCTTTGAATCATTATAATATGACGATACTAAAGGTTCGAGAAAAAATATTCGAGACAAATTCAAATTATTGCATATTCCCTATTGTGTGTTGGAAACATTTTATTCAACCTAGATATATTGAATAGTCTCATTCTCAAAACTCCCCTTGTGCATATTAAATAATGATATTATTCTCATATAACTTAGCATTCAACAAATCGAATACACCTCGTACAATTCCAATGAAATATTGACGATATCGCGGTGAACAAAGTGAACATCAATCAAACGAAAAAAGAACAAACAAAAATATCTCCACGTCTGCCTCAGATACGTAAAAATTGATGACTGGAATAAACGAATGCACGGAATCGTTGAAAAGATTCTATAGAAGTTTTCGCAGAACAGTTCACCGTCACGAAGCGATTCCCAATCAAGATAATACTTTTTCCTAATGCCGAACTCGTTCAATTTATTTTCGACGAGAGCTGCAAATCAATCGTTCGATCCGGCCCGAAAGTTTCGGAGAAATATCTATCAACGAGGAGATTGCGATCTCCATCGTTTTGTGAACATAGCGTTTCTTTTGTATGAGTCATTTCATTGTGGGAAATTTACAGAGACTGACGTTGGAAGTTCAACGAGTGGGATGCCTGAAATACTGAAATACGCTTTCTCCAGTAAATTTCGAACTCATTCCTCAAGTGTCGGTGGATTAATTTTTATTTTTTTATACTCTCACGAACACACTCAACTTATGAATATACAAAGTTGACGTCCAAAATTCATGAATTAGTATCAATACTCAGGATCATACTCTCTGTATCCTGTACACTAACATTCAATAGGTCTATATCACATTTCTGAATAACTAGATAATTTTTTTGTAGAATATTATTAATAGGCTAACAGTTATCTCTTATTCTTAGGTTTATTCTAGGAACTATAAATTTTATTCTATTGATGAAATAACATTTTCTGCATTTCGAATTATCAATAATGTAATAATCAACTGACACACCACTGAAATTTCGCCTTTTTTCGAACTTAATAAATCAATAAACATATGAGATCATGTGAGAATAACTATTGTGGACTTTCGAATATAGGTACCTTAGGAATCTTTTTTGCACTTTCTCAATCGTATTATCATGGTGATGTTTGTGGAGCCCAGATAACGGAGGCATATTGGGTCTAACCAAAGCATTGTACAGTTCAGTAAATGAGCTTATATTTTCAAAATGTTTTGTTTTCCTCATTACAAAACCAATCATTTTATAGGCTTGGTTCACCATTTCACTATAACGTTGGGTGAATTTCAAATTGAGTTGGAGGTGAACCCTGAGATCCCTACATTCCTTCTTCCAGGTTAATAATACACAATTGATAAAAGTATAGTTGTACTTGTGTGTGTGTGTGTACACGTGTGGAAGTCAATAACTGACACTTAATGATGTTTATTGACGTGCTATTATTATTGTACCACTTAGACACTGAATTTAAGTCACTCTGAAACTCATTGCAATCTTTGAAGCATATTGTATGTTTCAACAGTTCGAATTCATCTGCGAACAAAAGACTTTCTGAGAACCTCACATGGTCTGGAAGGTCATTAATGAAGATCGTAAATAATAGAGGGACAAGATTATTACCCTGTGGAACTCCAGAGGTCGCCATATACTCCCTTGACATACAATTACCAACTCTGACCTGTTGAGGCCCCCTGGTGAGACAGGATTCTATACATCCACCGAGGAACCAAATGCACCCAAATTGTTCACAAGGAGACCATGGTCCAATTACTCAAAGTCTTTTGCTCAATCCGTCACTATCACATTGAGCTTTGCCTTATCATCAATAGCAGTAGTCGCTGTCTCTGTTAGCTTACAGAGGTTGGTGACAGTTGTCACATCTGAAATAAAACCATGTTGTTGCTTAGCAAAATCATTTCGAAAAAATTCCAGAACATTATTGTACAACGTATTTTCAAAGATTTTGGCAATAGAAGTAAGAACACCAATTGGTCTATAGTTGTCAACCAGACTGACATTACTTGCGTTGGAAATAGGTGTAACAGTTGCATACGTCCAATTTCCTAAGCAAATATTGAAAATGTTCCTCAGTGGTGCACACAAAAGGCCGCGCAACCTTTATAAATATACGAGGGAATATTCTCAATTCCAGTTTTTTTTTTGGGCTTTGAATTTTTCATGCTCGTTTCAACCTAGTCATCTGAGATTAGAGATGGGTCAAAATTACCTTTCTGTACATCAACATCCAGTGTGCTAGATTGTTGAAACACTGAGCTCAATTAGAGTGCTGAGACATCATGAGCCGTATGACTTCCATGAGTGACATCTATGGGGATACCAGGCTCAGCTTGTTTAGATCTCACTAATTTCCAGAAAGTGCTTGGGTCAGTATTTATATTTTTTTTTAATATTTTCATCATACACCTCAAGTTCATCTGCAGTTTGCTTTTCAACAGTATTCCTCAACACTTCATAGATATTTATTACTGCCATACTAGCATTTTCTTTTTTAGAGTTTCGAGTTTAATGTTTCTTTTCAGTTCTGTACAAAAATACATTGGATATTTTCGTCCTCTGGTACTTCCTCTTCTGAATACCGTTTTGTCTGATCCAAGCAAAAATGAAGTTTTTCATAAAACAATACAGTACAATGGATAACATCAGCAGTCACTCGTAAGTCTGACCAGTCAGTATTACCGAACAGTTGATACAGTAAATAAGAGTTTCAATGTGAGTAGTCATACATATTTGGAAAACACTAATAGGACTCCAATGATGCCAGAGCTATTTTCCTATTAGTCAGATGATTTCTGAATCTCAATATTGAAACTGGTTTATATTCAATCCTGATCTACGAACAATCAAAACTCGATAGCATCGGGTTGCACATTTCGAACTCATCATTGATTACTGTGTAGAATGATACACTATAGGTTGGAAATATTTCACATTGTTGGGAGTCCAATGAGCCCAAAACCAATCTGCCAGGGTAGCCATCCCTATAATTAAGAACTGATTACGGCACTTGTATCACAGCGGTGGCTTTGGTCAGATATAATTCGATTTCCTTCGTGGTATTCTCCTGGTGATAGTAGTTCACTGACAAATGTCAGAAAATCCGCTGAAGGTTGTTGAGACTGATCGGAACGTATCTTTTGGAACTTCCAATAGAGACAATCACCATAAACCCAAACCGATATCAACTGATAGAACTTGTTTTCTACTCTTATTTGTAATAGATATACGATTGTTAGCCTTTGCAGGATCAATAATCTCCCAACACTCTGAGTAGAATCTCCATCAATTTCAGGCAGGAAATTTCAAGTAGATAGGTATATATGCCCAGAAAACCCAAAGGGCAGGGCCATCGATCATACTCACACGATGTCACGTTCCCGGTACGTGATTTCGGACGTCCTAATTCAACACAAACGTGTTCGTCAGGATCTTTTCCGTTACGAATGGCAGAGCATTTGCGTTTCCGGCAATATTATTCGGTTAACCAACTCGAATTATTGTTACTTTTCAGGCGTGAATTGTGATGAATGGCGCACAATGGGGAGTGAATGCGTCATCAAGAAAAATCTAGTGAGGGGTGGATGATTTTTTTTACCCTCAAAGATACTGCAGGAAGTTTCTTCGACAAATAGGAGTCATACCAAAAATGGAAGGAATTTAAACCTGAGAATTTTTCTACGATTATTTTTTTCACTTATCAAAATGTGACGTTTTTGGCATTTCAACCAATAGCAGCAGGTTATTCTAGCCAATCATTCGGTTTGAGACTGATTATTTTTTTCATTTGTCAAAATGTGACGTTTTTGGCATCTCAAACAATAGAAGCGGGTTATTCTATGGTTATTCTAGCCAATAATTAGGTTTGTTCTAGCAACACATTTGACCATTTGGAAATTGGTCTGAAGCAGTCAGAGGCATGCGCAAGATGAATATTGGAAAGCGAAATTCATTTTGCGCATGCCTCTGACTGCTTCAGACCAATTTCCAAACGGTCAAATGTGTTGCTAGAACGAACCTATTGTGTATTATACTGATAAAACTGCCTGGTCCTTTCGATGGTTTCGATAAAACGTTGTTTACCTTTGAACTGTCAAAACTATACGGTTTACCGAGTCGATTCTATTGAACTGGCTCATATTTGTATGAATTATCATGAATGAAGAGTTACCTTATTATTAATAGTCATTCACTTTTCACTTTTTCAGCATAATAATAACATAACACATTTCAATGCACACTCAAACACGTAAATAGCTCATAACCTCAACTCTATGACAGATATAGCGAACGACCGATTCAAATATTTAAGGTTTCTTTAACTCAAATGAAGATGGCGTACCATTAGTTTTTATTGAATACAATTCATTTTTTTATGAGAAGAAACTGTTGTATGCAGATTTTGATACAACGACATAACGAATGATTGTATGTTCCTTCTGGCGCGATTTTCAGTTCATAAGAAATTTTCAATTATCAACCTTGTACAATGAGAGGTGTGACGCCATCTCTTGGTATCGTCATATCATATTCAATGCGTAAGCATTATATCTCTTCTGGATCATAGAGGGAATACATCGTTGTTTGACATTTCAAATTTGTAAAATTTTCACTTTTTCTCTTTTCCTTCTTATGTAAATGAAATACTGATCAATCAAATTGTTTTTCCTTTTTTTTGTTCAAAAAATAATCTCTCCAAATACAACTCGTTCGTCAAATTTAATAAGATAAATTTTCATTTTCGAAACACTCAAACTTTTTTATTTTGAGGCAAAAGCATTCAAACAAACCGAATTAGATAAAATCACTCGTCCTACGGACTCGTGATTTTATCAATCGGTTTGTTTTCATACTTTTGCCAAGTAAAAAAGTATTTGTGGAAAATGAAAATTTATCGATTTAATTTGAAGGACTCGTGGTATTACCTTTGATAAAACTGCCTAGTCCTTGATAAAACTTTGTTTACCCTTGAAGTGTCAAAACTATAAGGTTTACCGATTCGATTCTATTGAGCTGGCTTGTGTACAGGGTAAAAAAATAAATGATTATCATGAATGAAATGTTACAGAATTCCTTAAATTCATTCTTTTTTCAGTTTGTCAGCCTAATTTTAACATAAACGACACATTTCAATAAACACTCGAACACACATAGAAATAGCTCATAAACATAACCCAGTTTGTGGCAGAAATTGCAAATTGCAAACGACTTCTTAGGTCGTGGTCAAAATTGTAGCCGCTTGTAGACCGATTCAAATACTTAAGGTTGCCTGAACTCAAATGAAGATGGCGTACGATTAATCAATATGATAAATTCAATTTGTTTTTTTGTTTGAGACGAAAGCGTTGTATGAAGACCTTCGTACAAAATCATAACGAATAATTTCATGTTGTGCCATCTCTTGGTATCGTCAGAAAGCATTAGTAAGGTTTGCTTCAAACCATGATGATTTCCAGATATCCATATCATATGCACCGCATAACCATCATATCTCTCCTGGATTATGAAAGGCTTACATCGTTGTTTGATATTTGAAATCGACTTCAATGATTGTACATTTCAATTCCTTTTTCTTTTTTATGAAAATTCATTGAAAAGATTTGAAGGACTCGTGGTATTACCTTTGATAATAGTATGGCGATAATAGTATGGAAAAGAATTGCAAATATGAGATTTCTATTATACCACTACTTATAAGTTCTCTTGGTTGAAATATAACAGAGCACTGCTGTTCGAGCTTCGAAACGACTATGTGAGAGAAGAAGATGAAAGGGGAGAGTATCGAACACCACAACATCCACGAAATGATAACATGATACATGTTGCCGATATCGCTAATGCTTTAACCGAGGCTTCAACCGAGTTGAATTTTGTTAACCCACATCCACGTCTTCACAATAACGGTCCGATTATCACCTAATCCATTTCAGATATTTCCACTTTTATTGCCGCAGTCACTGCTATTCTATACCAAACCCCACGTGAACATAATCTCGTGAAGTACAGAATGCAACATACAGAGGTTGCGCATCCACCAAAACGTTGATAAGTTCACTTGGTACAGAACGCTTGAGTTTGTTGATGCATGATTGTTCAATCGCAGAGATTGGAACTTCGATTCTCAGGTTTATGAAGAATTCGTACTATGTCTATGTATTTTAATTTTGGGATTCAGTTGTTAATATTGTTCGAAGTTCGAAAATTCCATTGACCATCAAAGCTCAAACAGGAGTTATAAAGAATAAAGAAAGAAAACAGTGCCCTACAGATTGTATCGATTTACCGAAACTACAATCATAAATGCTTCATTACGAATCCACCACATCTTCGATGAGTTCTTATTGTGGAAACAATAATGCTTTGATACGACTATAGCAAGAGTGTGGTAGAAATTGACATGATGTTGTTGGACCTAAACCAAATGAAACCAATATGGAAAAACGTACTCTGCGAGAGGCAATGTCCTCAAAAAACCATGGAATTATGTGTCTTTTTTTCAGTTTCCTTCAATTCCTCCGTTAAGGAAGGATCTGACTGGTATAGTCACTCTATATACTTAAACAAAATTTTTTTTTTAAATGGACTGTTTTTGAAGAGCTGTATCCTGGAAACCAGAGCCTGTAGAGTTCGCCTTCGTCTCAAATTGTAGCAAATTTCGTCTTCTTTGAAAGTATATAGATTGACTTTACCGGTGAGATTCATCCTTCACGGAGATTTTAGCAAAAACTGAAAAAATTTTCAAAGTCAAATGATGTTTTGGGTACAGGGCTGCTCACACAGCACTTTGGAAATTGCAAATCTGGTTTTTTGATATCGGTTTAAGTCGTAACAACATATAAAATTCAGAATGACCCGACCTTTTGCAAGCAAGAACTCCCTGTCATATTTTACTTCACTGGACCACTTACAACTGACATGAATATGTTACAAAACAAATGTGATAGAATATACTCAGAATAATGAAAAATGCTAAATATTTCTGAAATCCATTTTTTTGGTTTTCTCTCCCCTAGAAATGTTCATTGAGTATTGATCAATGTCAGATGCCTTTTCTGAAAAAGGAAGTTGTACTGGAGAGATTCAATTCGAAGCAGGTTGTGTCATAATCAACACTTGGTATGATCTTTGATGAATAAGTCATGCCAATGTCACATTTTGACACTTGAAAATTTTTCAAAATAGGCTTGAAAAAGAGGGGAGACTAGCTTTCGAAACGTCGCCAAGGAAAAGTATACGCAATTTTTCAATTAATTCGTTAATTAAATGTCCAAATTTATAAACATACGATCTGTAACTGACAAAATAGTCACACAAATTTACATATTTTAATTTTGCACTTACGTATCGGTGCAAATATACCAAATTGCCCAAAGAACAGATTTTATAAAAACTAAAAGCTTTCTCCTTTTCATTTCTAGGGGAGAGAGAACCTCAAAAATGGATTCCAGAACATTTTCATTCCCTTAACAAACAGTGAAACAATATGAAACATCGTGTCCATATCGCTAAAGCTTTCCAATATTGCGTTGAATATCGTTTACCTATATCCGCTCCTCTACAGTATCAGTCCAATATTCACTTAATTCTCCTTCAAACATTTCCGCCTTCAAATGACTGTGAATGTTATTCTCTTCCAAACCGCAAAGTGCACATCACCTCGGTTCAGTATGAAATTTTGTATCATGAAGTAAAGACTGCAACGTCAAAAGGAAATAACAGTTCAATTCTAGTCTCTCGTATCTTGCCTCGGGGAATCACCGCCTGCTCTTCCTATTAGAGCGGTACGTTTCAATTTGAGTCATGAGATAGTTGCACTTGAAGGCAATCGTGGACATCAAGTCGTGGTGTATGATAGAGTCACTTCACGAAGTGAGCTTTTGAAGTTTTGTAGGTTTAATGAAATTTCAGAGTCGCAAAGAAAATTCTTTGTATAAGTTGTTCGAGTTCTTTATTGTGGGGAGTTTGAAAGGCGTACTTTCATGTGATAAGTTTTTGGTATCGTTCATTTTGCCCCTCATTCTAGAATTACATCGGAAATTCCGTGGATTCCCGTTCTTGACTATTATAATAACGTCTGATTCATATCACTTCGGATGATATTTGTGTTTATTGTTGGCAGAATGTTGAAAAATAATATCGTGAGGCGAAATTCAATAATTGTGTCTTCAGCTGTTATAATGTTCATGAATTTACCTCTAGCATATTGTACGAGAAATCATTTCTGAAACATTCGATAGTTTCATTATTGTCAACAAGGGCTGTAGGAGGTTATATATCAAAGTGAAGTATTGAGTCTTGTAATATCGAAAAAGAATTTCGATCAAAGTTTTCATACAGAGTTTACTCAGATTTGTAAGTACACTGAGAAAACAACCCTTTTAACATTTTTTTCTCTAGGATTTCTGTCATCTCGATATTTTCGAATTTGTAGACTACAGCACATTTTATATGCATGTAGAATTTCGAAGCGTAATCAAATCATACAGGGAGGTAAACGATGGTCACTTAAAATTTGACTAAATATTACCTCAGGACTAGACTCATTGTTTCAGATTCCATTTTCATTTTGGTGAGAATAGGTTCCAAGTTATTGGATCCAATCCACCCTATACTGAAACCCAATGGGCTCTATTGTGGCTAACATCAACTCAAATACAACCAAATTAACCCAGCTTCTTGAAGAAGGCGAATCAGTTATGATTCATACGACAATGAGCTGCGAGTATGGTGTATTCTACATTCTTGAAATGGGTCAATCCTGGTATATGGCAATAATCTGGAACACTCCCTACTGTACGGGTATCCAGTGCTTGTTTGGCGAAGCCCATTGCGATGAAATTGTCAGGTTTTGTTTCGATGGAGTTACTTGCAGCGCCCTCCCTTACTAGAGATTCAGTCCAGATATAATTATTTGTAAAGCCCTCCTATTTGATTAAGTCGATGAACTTTTCCTGTGTATTTATCCCATACCGCACCGATCTTCATAAAAATTTGGATTTAAGTTCTACTTACCATCTATTTCAAAGTCTACCCTATGCCGGAGGATGCTTTTTCTCAGGGGTGGATGCCACCCCTTCTTAGGGGTGAAAAATTTTTTCAATCGATGAACTTCCTAATTCTAAAAAACTTATGTTTCATAAAATTTATTCTGAAAGACAATACTCTTGTCTGTCTCTATTGGCTATTTTTCCGTTGGAAAAAAATAGTAAAAATCTCACTCTCTCTTTCACCCCATTTGAAAAAAATCGTTGCCACTTTACATTTCACTGAATTCATGTTCTTATAATACGTTCTCATTGTATGACCAGTTGAAAGTACTCATTTAAAAAAATTGAGCATAAAGAGGAAAAATTATTTGTGTAAATTAGCGAAAAATCGAGTTTTCTTAAGAATAGCTCAGCTTTCAAGCAATCAAGTCCTTCAAAAAAGCATTTTGTACACTTTTTCAAGAGCTATGAGCTCAACTGAACATTTTTTTTCTAGATCTTATTTTGAAGAAGGTTCTTGCTAGAAGGGCTCAGAAAAGGTTCTTTGCGCGAAAACACGCAAGCTTTAACTGGCCATATCTATCTCCATTTCCATTCAACAGAAAAAAAACGCCCAAATTCTCAGAAAAAAAAAACTACAATTTTATACTTCACAAATTTTTGCGTGTCATTTTGAGTTATTTTGAAGAAACGGCGATTTTTTGCTAATTACAAAAATGATTGTCTCTCTTCAAGCTCAGTTTTTTTTGAAAATGAATACTTCCAATTGGTAAAACACTCAGAACGCATTATTAGAACATGAATGAAGTGAATTGTGAAGTGTTAACGATTTTTTCCGAATGGGATGGAAGAGAGGATGATATTTTCACAATTTTTTTTTCCAACGAAAAAATAGGAATCAACAACATTCTCTTCATACCTTGATTAGTTTTGATGCCAGGAACTTTTATAAAGAATATAAATGAAGGTTTTTTGAAGGACTCCAAAAATGGTTGGACGAGATTTCCCCGAAAAATGCATTGGTTTTTGCTTATTGCACGTAGAAACTTTCTTGGGCTTGAGAGAGAAAGTCTTAAAGATTTGTTATACCCACACCAGAATCTACTTAATTTCACTCTGAACATGAAACTAAAAATTTTAGTATACGAAATTAGTTATGTTCTGAAAAGGAGTCCAGTTGGGATGATTATTCTGTTGAGAGAGCTGGGTCGACTTTAGTCATCTTCAGGTGTTGTTAATTGGTTGGTAGGGTGTGAGTCGGTCAGAGGCGGATGTTTCTGTTTGTGGTTTTTGGGTGGTCGTGCTCTGCCTGAGGGTTCTCAGATGTACAAATATTTGATCTGAATATTTCATAAAATATCTGATTGTTCATGCTTCTTGTATCAATACTTATCGTTTCGGGCTACTCTGTAATTAGGTGGATTGAAACCATCTGTTGAGTAGTATTTGTGACAAATGAATGAATTACTCAAATTAGATGAAGTTACATCCACCAGTCCTTCTTGATACATCATTATAGGTTTGGAATATTAAATAGCAATAATTCGAGTGACAGAAATAAAATTCCCTATCTGGGAAAAGTAATATTATGTTCTTTTTACTAGCTTTTTGGGGTTTTCAACCTACCACAAACTGGAAAAATAGAAATCAATATCGAATCTGTACAAGTGTAGAAGGACATATTTTCAATCTACCCCGAAAAGTTGCTGCATCTATTGAAACTCTGGATAGAACGAGTCCAATTAGTCATTAACTTCTCGTATATCTCAAATTTTGCCTATCAGAAAAATATAAGAACTAATATTCATCAAAATACTTTTCGTTGACATTTCGGAAAATTATCTCATTCCGTTTTTAAAACTTTCATAAATATTCTCTTCTAGCTTAGTATCTTTGATTCGCTTTTTGTAAATGTCAGAAATTTGAGTTTGGGCATATTTCAGATTCTGGTAGGTTGAAAACCCAAAGAAGGTAGAAGAAAAAATCTATTCACCACAAAATAATGTCTAATGGTGGAGTATTGCAAATGCTTTCCTTTCACCTGAAATATAATGTCTTAACAGAACATCAGTATGGTTTTCTACCGGGAAAATCAACGGAAAGTGCAACTATTGCGCTATTCAACTATATTCATTCTTCTTTAGATAAGAAAAAGATTGTTGGTGCCTTATTTTTTGATCTGTCGAAAGCTTTCGACTCAATCAATACCCATTTACAATTGATAAACTGGGTGAACTGGGTTTCCGTGGCAAATTTTTCTCTTGGCTGGCTTCATACCTTGAGGTCAGAAAAATTATTGTAAGAGTTGACTGCCAGAGGTCTCTCCCACATGATGTGGAGGCTGGTGTACCCCAAAGATTGATTCTTGGTCCGCTAATCACTACTATATATGAATGATCTTCCCAAATACGTCACTTCTAAACATCTGATTTTATATGCTGATGACACCACTTTGGCAACTGAAGCAGAAACGTCTGCAGAGCTCATTGCAAAAATGAATATATTGGCAAGGGAGTTTACCACATGGTGTGGGAGAAACTCTCTGATGGTTAATTCTTTTAAGACAGTCTGTATGCACTTTTCTACTAGAAGTGAAAAATCTGGGAATATCAAAATCTCAGTAAATGATAATGAAGTCCCTTTCTCGAAATCCACTGAATTTCTAGGTGTATTTGTGGACAATAAAATGAGTTGGAGTAGTAATGTCAATCACGTTTGCAAGAAATTGAATTGTAGTTACTTTGCTATATTGCAACTGAAAAATATTTTTATGACGAGTCAGTTGATCAGCGTCTACTATGCTGTTGTTTATTCCCACATTTCCTATAACATTATTCTATGAGGTGGTGCAGTGGGAGCATCAAGAGTTTTTATTTCTCAAAGGAGGATTATACGATTGATATTCAACCTAGACTATAGAGACACATGTCGCAATCATTTCAAAGAACATGGAATTCTCACATTTTACTCTATTTACATTTACAAATGCATTCTATATGCAAAGAGTAATTATCATAAATTCTCTCTCAATTCTGATTATCACGAGTACCCAGCTCGAGCCTCGAAACTAATTAGACCTCCTAAACATAAAACCAGACTGTATGAGAGAAGCCCAACGTACAGAGGAATTCAATTTCTGAATCATCTGCCTGCCTGTATGAGATTGGAAGACAACCCCAATGTTTTCAAAAAGAAGCCCAAAGACTTTGAGAGTGTTACTATGATATATCAGAATTCATGAACAAACTTGAGTTATCACACACGGATTTCCAGGTTATTATTATTAACTTAAATGGTCCCAATATTGTCTCTCGCCTACTGTCTTTCATTATTATTGTCTTGTATTATTATTATTGTCTTTGATCTGATTTTATATATATGTATATATATATATATATATACAATAGATGCTGTTTTTTCTTTTGTGTTCCTTGACTTTTCCAATATCATGTAAATATGATCTGACTGGAATAAATATTATTATTATTATCATTACGGTTGTAGAAAGACACTGACTACACAAATTCAAAAATACGTTTGTAGATAAACAAACCACTTCGGTTCTCTGAGGCCATTCAGAATCCATTTCATGAACATAGTTGGAAATGTTTGGATGCCTTTTGGCGGTGTGGAAGTGAATATGAGAGAATTAAAGATTTGTCTTAGCACCAAATACCGCCAGGACTACGCTTCATTATTTCAAATTTTCGCTATGGTGGAATTGATGTTTCTTTTGTGATACCAAGCAAACATCACAGCTTTATGAGGTAATGCACTCAAGAAAGTCAAAATATCTCGAAAGTGTGACATATGAGTATTCTCTATTGCGCAACAAATAAGGAATATTGAACGAGACAGGGTTATATTTGGAGAACTGCTGAAGGTTAGTGTCCGAATACAGAAGGGGAAAAAAAAGGAAAATCAAAGTGTAGGTGGTTCAATTATTCTACACAATTGGCCCTTCTGAACTTCAATCAGAATGCATTATACTGTTTTGTTGACGAATCCCTCACATTTCCAAAACCAATATCTTCCCCCCTTTCAGGACCTTATTGGGTCTCACCAATACCGTCCAACAATCAATCATACCCGTCGATTCATGAACCGAATTAGCATCCAAATCGAATCGGCTGTGAAATTCTACAACTCATAACCTCAATGCGGATCAATTACGCCTCGAAACTCCTCAAACGGAAACGCAAATATGGCAATTTAAATATTTGTTCAGCTCCAGATGGATCCGGCGCAAAACCGACGGTATGAAAGGGGATATTTGTTAGTTCAAGTGAACTGCCAGAATGTCAGTTGCTGCATTGGCCTGGAAACGAAAGAGCAATGAGGAAACGCGCATAGTATTATGATGGAATAGTACAGGTAATAGGGAGCGAACTACTCGTGTCCATAATGCATAATTAGGCAGGAGTTATTTTATTTCATAAGTAGTTGCAGTTTGACGTACTTAACCTAGAAACACAAAATACTTACAAAAATGGCGAACGGAAGTGCCGCCATTTTGTAAAAAACCGTTTGGGCCTGTATCTCCGTAACCGTGCACTTTAGGCCCACAATTATGAGGACCTTTTTTATAGATAATTGAATTCCCTATCTTTTTTATCCAATGATTTTTTTTGTAGCACTTACCGTTCACGACTTATATTATTATTACTTTTTGTTTATTCACTTTTTTACCGATATCTCTTTAAATAATTGTTTAAACAATAAATTGTTTAAAATAAAACTTTCGAATCGATGAATTTTCTACAACTTTTATTTGAAATTTTTTTCTCTAAAGTTAAAATTTTTGAAGTTACAACGCGTTCAATGTTGTACTACCGGGTACAAGGTTATTAAGAACGAAGTATGCATAGCGTAATGATGCGATTCCGATACATAATAAAAAAATATGAATTTTAGAATTTTTTTGATTTAATGAATAATTAAAAATTCAAGTTCTTACCTGCAAGAAATAGCAAATACCCATTAAAATTTTTTCTTTGTATTTTCTTTTATACAATTAAATATTACTACAATTATTTTAAAACTACTGCCATAATTGAACACGCAAATGAAAAAATGGAATATTCATTGAAGAAAATATGTGAAATTTATTTTTACAAATGTACACCAAAATGAATCATATGTCTTATCTGACTCTTTGGCGTTTCGAGGGTGGTGAAGTTTCGATGTTGGTTACATTCTCCTCTTCCTCTTCGTTATCTTCGTCAGTGGCATATAAAGATTGTAACGCCTCTATTAATTTGTCGTTAGAATCATCACCAATATCTTCATCGATGTCGCACAATTCTGTATTGTTGACGATTACTTTCAGCTGATTAGTGCACGTTTCCTCTGTGCAGTTCTCACAGATTACCGTACAGTCCAATCCTGCTTTTCGGCACCCACAGGCTCTGCCACAGCCAGTTCTGCATTTGCATTTTCATATTTTTTTTCATTATGTATCGGTATCGCATCTTTACGCTATGCATACTTCGTTCTTAATAACCTTGTACTCAGTAGTACAACATTGAACGCGTTGTAACTTCAAAAATATTAACTTTAGAGAAAAAAGTTTCAAATAAAAGTTGTAGAAAATTCATCGATTTGAAAGTTATATAATAAACTATTTATTGTTTAAACAATTATTTAAAGATATATCGGTTAAAAAGTGAATAAAGAAAAAGTAATAATAATATAAGTCGTGAACGGTTAGTGCTACGGAAAAAATTATCGGGTAAAAAAGATAGGAAATTCAATTATCTATAAAAAAGGTCCTCCTAATTGTGGGCCTAAAGTGCACGGTTACGGAGATACAGGCCCAAACGGTTTATCACAAAATGGCGGCACTTCCGTTCGCCATTTTTGTAAGTATTTTGTGTTTTTAGGTTAAGTACGTCAGACTGCAACTATCCATGCAATAAAATAACTCCTGCCTAATTTTGCAAAACAAAATCCTCTATTACCTGTATTAGAAGGTATACAACAGGTCTCCTAATATATCATATGATGTGGTGATTCTGTGTCCAGTGAGATGAAGATATACCACTTTACCAGATCTCAGTATGCCTAACTGAAATAATCGTTTGGGTCACAAGATAATCATAATTGCGATGACTTATATGCTTTTAATAATAATAATAATAATAATAAATAATTCATTATCATATGACATAATCTTGTTGACAAAGCTTGGGTAGTAAATACTTACTTAAAAAATGCGATATATACCAAAAGATAAAAATAAAACCATAAAAATACATAAAAAACATGGTGAAATGGAGATTATAAAAAGTATGTATATATAAAAGAGTGGAAGTCAAGTTCATATAAGAATAGACATAGAAAGTAAAAATTTGAAAGCTTCTTAATGAATATAAAAAACATGAGCGAGTCAATCAGTTAAAAGTTATCGTCAAAAAAAAGTCATTTATATTGGCAGATCTTATGTACAGAGGCAAATGATTGTACATTTTTCCTCCATTGTAAAATATGGAGTCTCTGGTGATGTTTTTAGTTGGCACTGTGAGTTCCAGAGTGTGTCTGCTGTTCCGGGTGTTATAATGGGAAGAGGAATTGGCGAAGTTTAATATATGCTTATTTATTAAACACACAGATTCCAGTATGAATAATGCAGTTACCGTTATGATATTATGGTTTTTGAGAAGGTTCTACAGGACTCTCTTGGTTTAAGGATTCCCATATACCTTATTGCCCTTTTCTGTAAAATGAGAAGACTATTGAATAAAGTTGGGCTGCATTCCCCAAAACGGTATTCCGTAGCGTAAGTGAGAATCTATGAGTGCATAGTAAGCCATCTTTGCAGTGCCGAATCCCAATTCATTACGAATTACTCTAACCGCATAACAGCCAGAGGCGACTTTGCTAGTGAGTTGTTTGACATGATCAATAAATTTGAAATTCTGATCAATGAACACTCCTAGAAATTTAGTGCTATTTTCAGATTCCAATGATCTGTCTTCAAAATAAAGTTCGTTGATCGACCATCTAAACGATATTAAATTTGTTTTAGTTAAGTTGAAAGATAGGATGTTTGAATCACACCAATCTTTCACTTTTTTCAAATCACCAGAGATTATTTTATGTAACTCACAAGTATTTTTATTATTCTAAAGTATGGTTGTGTCATCTGCAAATAAGGTGAACTTTCCAGAAATATCAAGCTTGGTGAGGTCATTAATATATAATAAAAAAAGAATGGGACCTAAAACAGAACAGTTCAGTCAATTCCTCTCGATCTATGAAATCGAGGTGAGAGTCCACATTTTTTGACGTTCGGTGATGATACAAATGCTACTTTTTAGAGCTGCAAATCCAATCAAGCTACAGCTCAAGAGTAAATTTCAATATCGACGGTCTCATTGGCTAAACTCTGGCGGGACATTTGGTTCGCCAATAGAAATATTAGTACACAAAATTTGGGTAGACAGGCCACCTTATAGGAAGGTAACCCCTCACAGAAAAGTTTGTCAGTTTGATACTTCGAACTGGAGTATTTGAAATTTGAATGCATTTGGAAGTTTCGATGAACTCAATATTCATTTATGTTCCATTCAGTTTTGTTCGTTTCATTTCAAGTTGTACTCCCCATGTTTTTATCGTTGCTGTTGCTCTCTCCCTAATATATTAAGTAGCTACAGCAGTACAGTAAATTTGACAGTGTCATGCAAAAACCGTTTAAGGCACCGCCTCTGACAAACTCTGATTTTTGTTGAGATAGAGAACGGTTTTTGGTCCATTATCGTATTTGCAGTTGTGTAGAAAGTTTTCTGCAGAAAAAACATAAAAATCAATCATTCTTGTGGAAGTCTAATGTTTTAATGCTAATTATCTCGAGGTTTCCTAATTGTGGCTTGAACGGTTTTTGCATAACACCGTCCAATCATTTTTCAGTGTTTTTTTCCCTTGTAGACTCCGTCTGACTTTTCTTTCACTGCCTGGTCTCTGGAAAGCACTTCAGCCTCTAGGGTTCATTGCACTTTGCTTCCCTATACTTTTGACATCCATTCCAACAACATTGTCCCCTGCACAAGTTTATATAGGTTGATTGCTGAGTGTTTGTTATATTCTTCTGGATCCAAAATTGGTTTTCCATATATTTGTTGCCTTTCATAATCCAGAGCCTCACATTCGCAGAGTATGTGTCGAGCTGTGTCTGTCTCAATGTTGAAAATATATGAAGCACATATGTCGAAAATAGAAGATGATTTTAAATATCAAAATTCATATCAATTGATAATAGAACGCGAGATCATTCTGACGATAAAGGAAACAAACTTCACCTTGAATAAATTTTCTTAACTTATTTCGGTAGAACTTATATTTGTGTGATTTACTAACTGTTTTCCATAATTTCACAGTTGGAAATATTTTTTTCGGCTTCAGTGACAATGGTTGTAACCTACCAAATAGAAAACGGTTCAGAAAAAATACTGTGAAAGCATGGAAAGAAAGTTCTCTCAGGCGAGTGTTTTGAAATGCTTATAACCTATAAAACTGCCGTCGGGCGTGCAAAAATGTGATGTCACGTTACCAGATTCATGAAGTGAGCCTCTTTATTTTATGGAAGATCAAAGTTTCTCTGCGCATTTTACCAACATAGGAAGAAAGAACAATAAGCAACTATGGAGTATGGATCTTGGTTACTTGGGTAGGAGACAGGCAGCAAAGGGTTTTTTCTACGTCATGTGTTTTCTTACAGTTTTCTTACAGATGTCCTAGCTTCAATCGCATATTTTCTTGATTACTTTTTCATCATGTTAAAAGATGGCAATCGGTTTGGAAACAGAAGTGAAATATTTTATCAATATCGTAGAACATTCATATTTTATGAGCATCTTCAGGCTAAAACTTTGATTCTCCGTAAGAACTTCTATTGCCAATATTGCTTTGAAGCTTCATCAGCTTTCTGTTAACATTTCAGTAAAACCATTATGTCAAATTGCAAATAAATATCTGTACATACGTAAAAAAATTTTTCAACTGAGTCACTGATCGTTCTCACCTGTGTTGGGGACATGCGCAGAGAAACTTTCAGCTTTTGAAAAATAATGGAGGTTTGACGATCGCGGGCTCTTGCTCCATAAGTATCAAGAACGGTAAGCACATTCGAACGATTTTAGAATTGCTTGTAAGATGAACCTAGCGATGACTACAATTATTTTCTGAGATCGGTGGTGTTCAACGTTCGTGATGATATTAGCGTTTTTTACATGATCGTAACATTCTTTCTTGAATCAAATAAATACTGTTATTTACAACCATATATGTAATGCTGTCATTACTAACGTCATTGAATGTTGGTAAGTGTCACATTTAAGATGTCTAGAAACCCTGGTGTAGGGATTTATACCTGGGAAAGTTTAGGGTCTAAGTGGAGACACATGCCTACTATGATAATAAGCATCATGGCTTTTCGACATCAAATCAGTTCAGATGGCGTGTGCAACGAAAAGAGTTACAAATTTCCTAGGAAATGTATAAACGGCCGACCTGACGGCTGGCTATACTTTTACTTTTGGGCGCTGACTGATCAACAACCTATATTATTTGTTTAGAATACTGGCCAAATTCTCTCTACTTGTGTTCCTCCAATTGGATTTTGTTTTTTATGAGTATGACATTAGATTTTGCTCATTTTGTTGACTGCTCGAATCGAAGAATATAGTTTGTCGATCGATCGGTTGACTATGCACTTCCAATTAGCGTCAACTAGCGATGAAATTAAGAAACACACCACGATACGTAAAAATGACACTAATGACAGAAAAGTGTCGCCATAAAATTCTAAACAATGGCTTCGTTCAGCGGTGCTCAACCGTTGAGTGATGTGCCAACTTGTTCGGCTGAACGGACCGCTGCACCATTGATCACTCGAAACCGTTGAGCAGCGGCTCAACACGTTTAGTGATTATTCTCAACGGTTGTGCACCGCTGAACGAAGCCAATATCGCATCAGTCCCAGCACCATCCTTCTAGACATCTTAGTCACATTACACACCTCTACTTCCCGCCCTCACTTCCTGCCCTCATTTGATCTATTCTGGACTTTATCTGTCATTTATCGACTTTATCTAACAATTATTTATATTGGTGACAATTTTATACCTCGTAGTCACGTTAACAATATATTTACTTGATTATTCTGAGAAAACCGCGTTCTTGGTAATTTGTCGTTAAATGTTATATTTTAGATATGTTCAGAACGAAACAGAGATTTATTAATTTCAATCGAAATATGATGGTTGTAAATAACTCAGTAGGTATACAAACCTCGGTAGGAAGTTTCATTCCTGTCTCGAAATCATAGCTAAATTCGACGCTTTGCGTCTCGGTTAACTAACTGATCTCACGACAGGAAAGAATCACTTCCCACCCCGATGAGTAATATACTATTCCACCTGTCCAACTGCCAGCAGTAACATTTATATATCCGTGCCAAAATGTTCAGACTTCCAAATTGCATTTATTATCAAGAATCAAGGTGACTCTCGAAGACGTCTGCATGACATAATGTAGCTTTTTCGACAAACAATCAGTTTTTGAGTACATCGTATTATATTATGAAGAAATCGGTGAGTGAATCACTCATTGACCAACAAAACTCACCGTTTCATTAACAGAAACCGTGAGTAATCACGAACGTTGGATCGTGCATAAATAATTAGTAGCCACGCAAATCATTGTCATGTGATCTAAACTGATGCACCCAGTTAACACATACTTCTCTGAGAAATTCAAGGGACTCATCCAGCTTACAAATGAAATCAAATATCAGCTTCAATTTATTCACAGATCGTATTCTTTCCATTTATCCTATATATCATCCGACATCAAGATATGAAATAGAAAAACATGGGTAAATTGTCCCTGACTTGCAATTTATGAAATGATAAGAGTTACATGTCATTACGTCATATAAAAATAATCAAAGAAAATACAGAATTTTTCTACTTCCAACTTAAATTTTTTCAAAAGTGTCAAGAGTAAGTATTCTGTTTTGAACTTTGAAGTGGAAGTATAAAAAATGATGTGAAATTCCATAGAACTCCTTTGAGTTTCTCTTGAAACAATGAAACAACACATAGTATGCCAAATGGTTGAGGCTTTCACGGCCGAAGTTTTCAGTATCACTAACTACTTTTGCTCGGGTTTGAAGGCTGTCGTTTTTTGGAATTTCTTCATGACGTTTTGTTGGCGCGAGTGAGTAGCTTCTGAGGCTCATACATTTCGAGTTAGACTCCGAGTTTGGGAATATTATTCCCTCGCCCTCGTGGTATGATCTACTATTATGTCCCTGTCCTGTCAGAAAAAATGTATCACCGATTATTCCCTCAACATTTTCGAAACGTAACAGGAACTTTTTGAGAAAAATTCATATAAATGTTTGTAATATCTTCATGTTACTACTTTCAATTTTTCTTCCTTTCGAGGTTATGGAAACATCTTCTTTGAAACGTTTTAACGAAATGTGAACAGGTAGGACATCTTTGGTTTCTTGAAAGTAAAAGAAGCTTGAATGAAACGTTTCAAGAATCCAATTAACAACTTGCTTTGAAGTTTCTGATGTAAATGTAAATCCATCGATGATTTAGTCGTCACCCGATATAATAACCATGGTATTCAATACACCAAGAGTGTCACAAGAAACGTGATCCGTGATATCCTAGTAAGCGCGTCAGGCATACAGCGTTGGTTATTCCCCTGTCGTTTTGTTGTTTTGTTATTCCAATAGAGTTCATAAACAACGCATATCGACATTATCATGAATTGGCAGATATTGTTACAATCAAGCAGTCACTGACACCCTACAGGCGTAATTTTGCTACGTTCCCGATTCCAATATAGATTCGCGCTTTTGTTATTCGATGATGTTTGATGACGGAAGGATATCGGCCCACGTAACAGAGATGGACACCGAGTGAATAGAAACGGCACACTGGATTCCGTTGAAGCAGAGCTTAGAACGCATTCGAATACCGCATTGTAATCAGTGCTGTTGTGAGGAAGGATTTCAGTTGACTGAATGATAAACAGGGTATTACTTTGACGATTGTATACAGGAAGCTTGTATGCTTTGTCGAGTATGGAGTAAGTGACGAATTGAATCGAATTCAGAATAAGAATTGTTATTCGTACATATTCTAAATGAATGTTGAATTCAACTTTTTTAAGTTTTCCATGTCGGAAATCTTATAAAGCTTGTCCATTTCATCTTGGCACGGAAATGATGAAGGGACGCGCAGTGCAGGACAAGCAGCCATTTGAAATCTACTTGAGTTTAGTGAGCAACGATTTGAAGCGTTTTTGTCACGCTATCAACAGTATAATGTCGTTATTTCCGTTAACTTGATGTACGACAAAGTTATTTAATTTGACGGAAAAAATAGGTGTGATGTCTATCAGTTTGACAGAAATGTTGAAAGAAAGATAATGAAGTTTCAAAATATTGTTGACAATAGGAGTTCATGAGGAAAATGGAAGTTTAGCCATTGAAATAATTTTCAAAACATAAATTATCTCCGACTTTGACAAAAAAATTCACTTCTGTATCTGAATTGATTGCCATCTTTAGGTTTCATGTATGGGTAATCAAGAGAAGGTGTGTTTCAGGCTACGACGTACTTGAGATGGCTATATACTGGGGCTTTCAGTGTTGCGATATTGTTTCAGACAAACCTGTAGACAGGGTGTAGTTGTTCAAAATTACGCCGTAACAATTCTCGAGATCACTCGATCCATGGAACACTTTGTTGCCAATACTTTTGGTTAAAACAGAGAATAGAACGCGAGATTATTCTGAGGCTGGTGAAAACAAACTTCATAATCAATGACCTACCTCCAAGAAGGATCTCACGTTCTAGTATATTCAATAACCATTTAAAAATTTCGTAGTGATCATAAAAAAAACACAAGAGAAGTTCATTCTAGAGGGTGACACGTTCTGAATATTCTATAAATGCAGTGATATGTGTTTTGGATATTTTCTGTTCAACCCAGAAGATTATGGCAAAAAATATTGATTTCACTCACCAGAAGAAATAGCATTTTATCACTTCACTTATCCATAAAATTTGATCACAATTCTCACTTCTATTCGCTCACAGGCATCAACATGAATAAAATTCGGCTGAATTGTGATACTACTTCTAAACCGAGTTTTTGAACTGAGATCACAATATTATATTGCTCAAATGAAAATAACAGCAATCAACTAATTTTTTCAGCACGTAGACCAGAATTCGCAATGACATAGCCACTTGGCAACATAGGACGTGCACATGACTGTCATCTCAACTGCGAGAGTGACGATACCTGGCAAAAATTTTCCAGTTATTACTACGGTTTACGTCATCAATTCTTGAAAGTAGGCCAGATCGGTCGGACTTCATTCAAATTGTCTCATTTTCAAATTTATCTCCCATTCTCTGTATCTGTCCCATAGACATTACAACTAACGGACTGGCATTCAGGACAGTTTTCTATATAACACTGTGCAGCATACATTAGAGTGAGAAGGGATATGTACATTGAACAGATATTGTGAAGGACACAATGACAATTTCATAATTGAATCACTCTATCCTTCATAACCTCCCCTTTTCAGCTACATTAGGCATTCCAGATCAGGTTATGTCTGGGGGGCAAATACCAGTTTTAACCAATCACACACTTATAAAAAAGAAAACAAACGAAAGTTCCTGGGGGGCAGATGCCGCCGATTGGTTCATTTCGATTCATTTGACATTTTTGACAAGTATCTGGAATGCCTAATTGAGAAAGGAATGGGCTTAGAGGTTATACTTGAAGTATTCTACCTTGCTTACTCTGTAGTCTTTTCTCTCTCTTGGGGCCAGTCCATTAGTTGTTATGACTATTCGATGGAATATCGCCTTACTCAAGATGAAATGATCAAATGTTGTTTTTCAACTATTTTTATATATATCTTCAGCCGTTCGAGCTGAAATTTGGTATACACGTTCAGTTCGGATGAAAAAGTATGATAAGCAGTGTGACGTCATTTCGAATTCAATACGGCGAACCACTCAAGATGGCGGACTAGTTATTTTCAATGCACCCTTGAACAATGGTAATCAAATGAAAGGACTTGCTGGAAAATGAAGAGATGTTACTCTAAATCCAATATAGCAGACTTCCACAGATGGCGGTCTAGTTACTTCTAATGCACCCCTACAATATGGGTATCAAATGCAAGGGCTTGTTGAGAATAACCCGAAACATTAAATGACGTCACTCCTAATGTATTGTGGCGTAATTATGAAGATGGCGGACTAAGTCCTTCATGCTTTCCTGTGTGAGTTTGAATGAGAGAAAGAACAGACTGAGAAACCTGTCCAGCGATAACTGAAAAGAAAACAATTGATTGAAAGTAAAACACTTTTTCGAAAAAAAGCTTTCCTTCAATAAGCTGGAAAAGAATGCAATACAATTTTCTTAGGAAACTTCCACTATCAAGATATATAATGTCATTAGAAAAATTATATGATATACTTGTCGCGATATTTACCTGTCTAATGATGATGAGCAAGTAATAACTTGATCTGATTGATTTCAATTTTTTAATTTTTTTTCATGTAGTGAATAGGACTACTTAAATCTTGCAACAGGTTTTTGTTTTAACTTAAATTGTGTATTAACGTTTTAGATAAAGAAATATTTGAATGAAAAGCTGATTCAATTCCCTTCGGTGCATTTAAAAAACTTTAAAGTTTTGTTTGCAGAAGAAAATTTCAACATTGAATTCATTTTGTTGATTTATCCACAATCTACAGTGATAATGGAATCATAACACTCCCGACCTACTTAGCATGCAGAATAAATGGCTTTTGTAATATCTGATTTGTTGTCCCTATCGAGTTCATAGCTTTGAACGCATATCGAAATTATCCTGAATAACCACGAATTATTGCAACAAAGCAGTAGCATGATAGCATATATAGGCCTGATTTTGTGACGTTTCTGATTGAAATATCGATTTTGTAATTCAATGATGTTTAATGATGGCAAGATATCGGCCAGCGCAGAGATGGACGCCACCTGAATAGAAATGAAACACTCTGTTCCGTTGAACAGAGCTTAGAACGGATTCGAATACTGAGTTGGAATCAGTGCTGCTCTGAGGAAGGATTTCAGTTGACTGAATAATGAACAGGGTATTACTCGGACAATTGAATTATTGTAAACGTAGACAGTAGGTTCTGAGCCCAGGGAGAATAACGAATAACGATACAGTGAGAGATTTGTCTTATGCGTGGTCCAATACAGATAGGTGATGAAAAAATTGGCAATCTTCGATCTTCGTATTTTTTTATGATAATATATCCCATTTAAAATATAGTGCTAGTGAGTACAGTCAAGTTCCGTCGAGGATCTGTGGTCAAGAATCACGGCTATAATGAAAATGGGCAACCGTGATTGAAAATACTTTCAGGCCTCAAACCCTGTGAAACACACATTGGAAGGTAAGACTTCGTTAGCCATATTTCCTGTTATCTTTTCTAGAGAACCCGTTTCCTGAATTACCAGAATGGTGATGTCACCGTGATGAAGGAAAATGAAGTATTTATCAAAAACATGTTTGTAGTCATTTTTCTTCCGCATATTTCGGACTAGCTTCGATACCGTGCATAATGTTGTGGTTTTTACTATTATACCAACATCTGTATGTAGTAAGCCCCAACATCAAAATATATATGTAGACTGGAAATTCGTTTGGCTTTTCCAATCCCACTTGGCTCGGTGGTTGGTTTAACATCCGGTTGCGCACTAAACTGACAGTGGATTTCAAATTGGCTGCTTGTCCCGCAATGCGCAATACGTCTTCATTTCCATGCCTAGATGAAATGGACAATCTGTGCGTTCCTTGATGTAATAGCGGGAAAACCTAAGCTTTCTTCTTTGGTGTTTGGTCGAACTCTGATTGAAAAACCATTACTTTCTTGAATGCTATTTGATTGACCTTTCATTGTCGATATCATTCAATCCTTCTGAACCTGATATAAAAAATTGTTTTTTTAATTCAAATCAGAGGAATAGAAATCATGAATCGAAATGAAAAAAATAGAAATATAAATGATAATGGAAAAATCAAACAAAGGAATAAAGATTGAAGAAAATAATACTGAATTACAAATCAATTTCTGCCATTAGGCGCATAGTTACTAATGTGAGCTAAGAAGCAACTTTATAAGTTTCTGATTATATATGTTTCTTTACTAGGTCTCGCTTTCGACGAAGGAATTCCGATTTTTTCACCCAAAAAGTTTCAAAGTACTACTTACGAAAAAAAAATCTTGCAACGCCGATCTCTAGAAGTATATCAAGAGAAAATTCATTGAACTCTCTGAAGATCTACTGAATTCTAAGAATAGAATGAATTATGGCAAGAATATCTGATAGGTAGAAGGTTCGAAACTTCGTCAGAGTTTGGTTCAAAATCAATTACCATGCAGCTGCCATATTACTCCACGTTGAGAACAAAAGAGACTCGATTTCAAGATTGTCCGAGTACATGTCGCAACACTCCAAGTTCTCATCGAAAAGGGTTTCTCAATACCAGGATCAGTGGAGATTTCCGAGAAGGAAAGACCTTTTCCGTCGATAAACGGCAAGTTTATGTGAACACTTGAGATTGGAACGTCATCGGTTCTAACACTTTGGGTCTTTTATGGAAGCCGTCTCGATGAATCAATTCCAATTCGTTTGTATATCTTTGCACTGCCCTAGGCGCCCCTTCCATTCAGATTCACTGGAGAGTTTCTGTCCAATCAGGTTTTTAATCAATACGAAGAGGAGAGAATCAGTTTTAGGTAATATCCAATCTGCATTGAAAATAGTGGGATTGGAAAGGAATTTGAATCGATTATCCATTCTGATGTTGTTATGCGGGAGAATTGTTTGTGGATTAACTGGATAACATAAAGAAAATAAAAAAAACTGATGAAATCTACACCGCGAGTTTGCTCTGTCAATTTATTGAATTTCGTTTAATTGGGGGAATTCTTTGCTGATTGAATTGAATTGAAGTGACCGATACTTGAAAGCCATATTCAAGAAAATATTAACAGTTTCCTGATTAACAATGGATGTAGAAAACCGCGACATGTGTTTCGCTATACAATAGCTTACTCAAGCAAGGTGACCTGGTTGCTGATTATTCTATGGGGTGACTAGGGTCGAGTTAGATGTTTCTTGTTCCCGTATTGTGACCATGGAAATCAGAACCAGTTGTAAATGAGCGTTTATGTTTGTTAATGGTGAAAATATCCTCTAGCAGTATCTTTCGGAAGGGCATTTGTCAGGCAACGCACAGGTGTTCCTCTTGCGGATGGCTCCACTCATTCAGAAGTACTACCGAGTGTGAGGAAATGTATGAAATTCTGAATGAACGCTATTATTATTAACACACTAATATATCGGCCAGTTCGGCTCAAATCAGGTACAGTCATGATTCTATACCTGTCAAAGAGTATATTCGCTTCTAGAGTGTTATCTGGGTTTGTTTGCCGTGGTCCACAAATTTTCACTCCTGAGGTAACGGACCAGACCAAACCAGCCAATAGAAAACAAGCCACGCCGACATGAGAGCAGATTTAAAGCCTTTTTTAACGTCAACAAAGAAGTATGTGCTGTGAGAACAAGAACATTATGTCCGTTACCTCACAGACTTCACTAATGCCTACCACAACTGTATGCGAAACGATAATGATAAATATACTCTAGATTCAATTTTGTTGATGAAGCATCAAATTGAATACATGTATAAAGATACAAAAAAACACAGACATCATTTATAAACACTTTACCTGACATACAGTTCAAAATTATATATATATATATATATATATATATTTATATATATATATATATAATGATTCAATAATTCCTATATCTTTAGATATCATCTCATGCAGGCTACACTTTGATTCACTATGCCACAAAATTGTGGTATAGAGTGATTTCACCAGATATGACAACATTCATCAAGTCATTCACATACACAAGAAAGATGATTGGCCCCAAAACTGAACCCTGCGGTTCTTTTTCTGCAGCCATATCAAGGAACTTTTGCAAAAGTATTTTGTGGTCCACACAGTCAAACGTCTTTGTCAAATCGCGGAAGACTGTCGCTACGAAATCTTCCACTATGATGTTTTAGTAAACTTCATAATAATGTACTATACTATACAAATACCACGCCACCCATGCCACACAAAGGAATTGGCGACGTTTTTTATTCCTATTCAGTTTTGATGCTCTTCAAGTTGACTTTGCATAGATAATAACATGAATGCTCTGGGCTAGTTCTCTTTCGATTTCTGAACCCGTACAAAGTTCACCTGACAATCATTGCAGCGTATTCACGAATTGTCTTCGTCGGAAGAAAAACAAAGAGCAACACCGGCACGTAATTTATGGCTCTCTTGTACTCTCTGTCTTTAATGTGAATATTTACGGCGGAGTTGGAACAAAAATAAAAGGGTTGCTAGACTGCGAGGGCCAGAGACCTGAGACAAATTAATTTGATTTGATAAACGGGTCTTCTGAATAGATAAATAATGGGAGCGTTGCTTGGCGGTTAGGGGGAAGGTTTTTGAGGTTTGTTTGCTCTTCGTAAGCAAACATGTATGAAAATGGTATATTTTGAAGTTTTAGCTGGAATGACATTTCAATACGTATGACGTGCTTATTTTCTCTGAGTTCAAATCGAACTAGCTGACCTGTGTTGGTTGTTAATTATTTCTGTGGTGCAATTATATTGTGTAATTCTTAGTACTGAGTTTTATCAGGTTCACCAAAGCTCTGCTTACTGGGTGCACTCGAAAGAGTGTTTGATAGAGTGTTATAGAAGATGTTGATTATTATGTTATATTCAGGGCGAATTGTGTGAGTTGGAGATGAATATCCGAATCTGCTTCGAAATTTTGACGGTTGTGAGCATTTGATTTTCCATCAGTTCTCTAGAACACTGGAAAATAGAATTGTCGATATTTTCAACTATTAAGATTTTTTCATTGCAATAACAGAAAAGTTTTCATAAAGTAATACACATTTTTTGTTGAACCAATATTGATTCGAAATGATGATGAAATTATCTGGATCCTTCAATATTTGAAACCGATATAAGACTATATCGTCATGGTTACATGTTCAAATTTGTGAATGATACATTAGACGAAAACGTGCCATTCGAAATCATTCAATTAATTTAACCTCATAATTCTTTCAATCAACCTCAGAAATGAATCTTCACTTACCTGTATCAACCGAATACTCACCTGGAAAAAAACTAGGGAAGATCTAGGTGTGAAGCTCACTATATTCAGCTAGCTTCCACTCCTCGAAGGACACTTGTGCGTGTTTTGAATCAATCAACATTGATTTCATTTTATTTGGGAGAAATTCAATCGAGATTGACTTACAGCCTCATTATTGGAGAAAATTATACTGCTGCTCTAGGACAGAAGCGAATTGAAAGAATATTGGCAAATGTGTTACCAACGAACTCCAGTCGAAATTTATGCAGAAGACTTCGACTATTGCCTCTTGCTGGGCTTAGGAAGGTTTACTGTATATCCATGGAAAAGGGTCGAATTAAAAAAAATGAGTCATATCATAACTACGGTACTAGAATATAAGATAATATACACTTACCAGTTACCATTGAACTTAAAATCATCTAGTTATCAGGGCCCGAGTCTACCCAGAAATGTGAATAATTTGACTTGTGGTTTGTTTTCAAAGAAAATGAAGGAAATGTTTCTCAAGTCATGCCTTCATACGGTTGATGAATTTTGTTTTCACAAAATAGATAGATCCGTGAATTATTATTTTCATAACTTGATCATATTCTCTGCTTATACCTTCATAGGAATTGAACAATAGCATTCCATGCTATTTTCAAGAAGAAATAAATGAATACTCCACTAGTATATGTGCCTTCCCTCAAACACTACAATTTTGGGAGTGGATATGCTTGAATTATGCTAAAATTTGTATGAGTTATGACAAAATAATTCAACAACTTCACACTTGTATAGATTCCAATTTCAATTCCCAATCTTTCCACATGTTGTGGTAGGTTAACTACGTGAAAAACTACAAAAGATAATGTTGTATTCATGAAAAAATAAGGGCACCTTTCTCTTGTACCGATTCCAATCTTTAGAATCTTTCTGTCTGAAAAAAGTTTTTCCTAAGGGTCTGCGGTATCTGACATTCAGGGGATGTAAGGAAGGATTTGAGACAAACTTTATATGCTTTCGGCCCATCAGTTGTTTTGCGGATTTCAGTGAAAACTGAAGAAAGGTAAGATCGGGTAAGTGTGAACGCTTTTTTCATGGGTGAAACATGCGAGCAAATTTTCTCTCATTTCTACCTGTTTCATAAATTTCAAAATGAAGTAATCATCACATTCTAATGTCTGCTCAGAAAGTTACATATTTTTATTGTGATATGAGAACTAGAACTAGAATTAGAATTTTTTTCAAATCAGAACCTTGGATCACACTTTCCCATAGTTTTGGGGCAAGTGTGGATGCCGTATTTCTCTCTAAGGTGTTTACTTGCACTATGGAAAAGGAGTGAGTGTAAAGAATTTAAATACCTACAACATTTTTTTAACTTTGAGAAATTCAAATATCTTTATTGGTGAAAAAGTTATGGACTTTCGAAGGGTCAAAAATGAAAATCAAGTGTCTTGAAATTTAAAAATACCTGATCTGTCTATAATTGTTTTAGAAAGAACTGTAACGATGTCTTGTTTCACTGAAACATATGAGTCTTTGATTTCTGGCAACGGCAATAAGAATTTTTTTTTTCACATTTCAGAATCATGCTGCTCATTATTTGTTTGGTAAATGCTCAATATACCTCTTATCATTTCATCTGCTGCATTGTCGAGGTCTGTTTGAGAAAAATTCGAGGCCTTTAATATTTTTCAGCGATAATTTTGAAACATTTCACATCTTGAACCAGATAATATTTTGAGTCTGGACGTATACGTGATGATCAAGTTCACACTTTTCTCAACCCATGAGGTCACACTGACCCTAGAATGCATTTTTATTAAAAAAAAACTTCATTGTCCAAATAGGCACAAGACCCAATTACAGAACACGATTTAATGAAAATGTTAGAGGTATATACATAGCGCAACAGCAATACATCAATACATTCATGGAACATTTAAGAGAAAAATATGACAAGTTTCAAGTACACAAGTGTCTGATGATTAGCAGACAATATACAGTTTTTGGATGAGTAGTGTTGACTATAGGAAAAAGACATCTATCACAACAATAATTCCTTGACTGGACAAAAAAACAAATATTAAGTATTTGTTGCTTTGCAAACATAACGTTTTTCATCTCTTTTTTGAAAACATTTAATGTTGTTGAATAAATATTTACTTTTTGACAAACTTGATTAAATTTATAGCACATTGCAAATAAGGGAGATTTGAAAAACATATTGGTTCTAGGTGTTGGTGAGTAAAAACATTGTTCAGTTCAACTACTGATTCTTGGCACGTGAAACTCTAGCTGAGACAGTAGTTTTGGTGAATTGACAAGATTGTTCACCAGTTTGTATATAAATACACAAGAATAATAAGTTCTTCTGTCTTCAAGAGATAGAAAATGAAAACGCTTCAACAGTATATTATGATCTATTCCCTGTCTGGGGTACACACCATCTAGTTTGTAGATGACAAACTTCATGAACCGTCGTTGGACAGATTCAAGCGAATGAAGTGTGTAGTATATATAGGTGTTGATGCGATTCGGAATATGCGAAAAATAAAAAACTGTGGACTGTAAAAGAGACTCACCTTCTTTCGGCCAATAGCAAACTGACGAACTCCTTATTGGATCTCCTCGTCTTGGGAAAGGTAAGGTTTTCAGATAGGAAAGAAACAGGAAATAGACAGGAGATTTGCTCGAATAATATTTCGTAATTTTGCCGACCGAAAATAGATTAAATTTTCATTCGATGCGGTGGAATAGAATGTTCCTCAACACTCTCGACTGCTTTAAAGACACTTGGAAAACTATCACTATCAACTATTATGATAACCAAAATTCTTAGACAACGGTATTGCACTCAGAAAGAAACGTAACTCAAAATTGGTTTTTCATGGACTTCTTAAATCGTCAACGAAACTTGTGCAAATATATCTTCTCTCCCATTTTTTTTCAAAAAAATGTCAAAGATAAAACAACAGCAGAAAATAAGTGTATGCTCACTCCATCTATGTTTCGTGAGACAAATTGATGAAATGCAGTGGAGTAGGCGATTTAAAATGAACAAGTGGCTTGCGCATCCAATAGACGACCAGATAAGACACCCATATTCTAAGCGGGATCTAACAAATGAGTGGGAGAGAGTATTAAAACTTTTCATGTTTTTAAAATCTTTACAATTTCTGAATATGAGCCCTAATATTCTCTTCGCAGCAGCCACACTATGTGAAGTGCAAATGATAGTTTGATATCAGAGAATACTCCCAAATCTTCGCAGCTATCTGTTCCCCGCAGTGAATGATCATTTATAAAATAAATGTGGTCTATAGTGGTATGTTTGTTACAGAAGGTGGTATATTTGCATTTACTTGAATTGAGTGAGAGATTGTTTGAAGAACACTAGAGAGCTAGTTTATTCAAATCGTTTTGTAGCATTTCGTTGTCATTAGGTGACTCTATGACACGAAAAACCTTCAGGTCATCAGCAAATAATAGAATTTCACTATCTATATCTAGTCCTATGTCGTTGATGAACAGGAAGAATAAAAGAGGAGCTAGGTTGCTTTCCTGTGGAGTGCCACTGGTAGCACTGTATTCGTCAGATTTGTGTCCTCTGTATTCAACAAACTGGGACCGATTCGTGAGATAGGAATGAAAGAATTTAAGCAGATTCGAATCGAAACCTATTTTACTGAGTTTTGAAATAAGTATGGTGTGGTCTAACTAGTCGAAGGCCTCCGAGAAGTCTGTATATATTGTGTCTACCTGAAGCTGATTTTCTAAAGCACAACTTATCTTTTGTGTGAATGTTATCAGATTAATAATAGTAGTTTTTTGCGATAAAGCCATGTTGTTCAGGAATTATTATATTTTGTACTTTGGGAGATATTATATTATAGATACATATCTCAAAGACCTTCGCAAAGTTACACAGCAAGGTGATCGGTGGAAAGTTCCTCATGTCATTTATCTCACCTGTTTTGAAAATGGGAATGACTTTCCTTATTTTCCAAGCCTGTGGAAAGGTCCTTGTTTTTAATGCAGAATTGAAGATGATCTGAAGTGGTTTGGCTAGGATATTGGCACAGTCTTTGACTAAAAAGCTTGGAATTCTATCGTGGCCACAGGTAAATTCATCCTTTAACTTTTTCGAAGCTATTATAACTTCGCTCTCGTTCACAGAATTGATACTGATTACAGGTCTGTTGGAAGTTTCATTAATATCGCATTGTGTATCAGAGACTGTGTAGACGCTTCTAAAGAATGTCGCAAAGCCATTAACAATATCTCTTGGATCGTTGTATTCTACATTATTGAAGTGAAGAATTCCGTGAATCCGAGAATGACCTCTTTTCTTTTCTATAAAAGACCAGAACTTCGAAGGATCTGTGATGATATAGTTTTCAGAATCCTGTATATATTGTTTGTATGCGATTTTCATGTCTGTTTTTATCTGTTTTCGTAAGGAGAAAAATTGAACTTTATAGCTATCTAAATTGATTCTCTTTAGTTTTTGGAATACCTTATTTTTTCCCTTTATTTTACGAATAATATCACCGTTATACCATGGTGGGTATTTTCTTTGAAAGTTGGATTGGCGAGGAATATGCGAGTGTTTCGAATGATATAATCATTGAATATGAAGAATTCAAACTGAACTCGAATCCAGATGCTACATATACACAAATCAACGCAGATTTTGATAATTTCAAAAAATATTAGTTCACTTATCGAGTATCAAATCGAAACGATGGTTGGAACTATACTGACTGATCTCTTGAATTCCAGTGCGCAGGGGGAGCTTTCAACGTAGTTAGGTCGAACGAGTATATACAAGTATATGCCAGATAGCGCTGGTATTGGTTTATTGGCCGCTAATTAATCGCAATTGTTCACAATTGCCCCGAATTCACACTCACCCGAGCTCACTATACATCGATTTCAAGATGAATAAAAACCCTGGTGTGTTGACCGATATGCTTTTGTTTAGCCAATTCCTCTCGACCTGAGAAATCGAAGAGTAACCTTACATTTTTTGACGGTAGGTGGTGTTGAGGTGGTGATACAAATGCGATTTTATAAAGGTACATTTTCATTGGGGCGGCAGCTCACGAGTGATTTTCGATACTGGCGGTCTCATTGGATAAACTCTTGCGGGATCTTTCGTTCACCAATAGAATTATCAGTATACAAAATACGTGAGGTCAAGTTCGTCTAATAAAAAGCTATTGATTTTTTTGAAATGTTTGACAGTCCGATTTGAATTTGAAAGCATTTGAAAGTTCCTTTAATATTAAAAATTTTGTACCTAGTTCTTGTTTCTTCTCACGTTTTTCTGGTTTATATTCTTTTTAAGTGTTTATCGTTGCTGTTCTCGTATTTGTTTGATTTTATAGTGATAGTTAAATTTATTATGAACCGATTTACAAAGCTCAAAATAAAACGCTCGTGTAACGTGTAGGTATTACTGACAAAATAGTCAGTCAATCCAGCTTCTTTATATTATTGCAGTTACGTATCAGGACAAATATATCAATTTACCCTAAGAACAGATAGAGAACATAAAGCTTTTTTTTCCATTTCCAGGGGAGAAACCCAAAAAATGGATTTCAGGACAATTCTACCTCCTCAAAAAGGATCCAAACAATATTTACTTTAAAACCCTCCAGCGCCCACAGTTACCAAACGGTCACAGCGGCTATACGGCTTGTATTTCAGATTTGCTGGCTCGGATATGAGTAATTGTTGGTCTACCCACAACTAGAGGGCGCCATTATCACTTTTCCCAACAACAAACAGAAAGAGATCAGTGTGTGTGTTGTGAATTTGATGCATCTATTGTGGTTGTGGTGATGACTACATAATTTCTAGCATTTCGCGGGAAAGCACGAAATTGCATGCAAAACGTGAGACCACCCACCAAACAAAATTTTGTTACTTCAATATTGTTTTTATATGACACTGTGATAATGTGACATTAGTTGATATGTGGTGGTGATGCTGATGTAATATGTATGTGATAGATTATGTCCCGAGTTACAACATCACAATGTGACATTGAATGTCACAGGATGTTGCATTCATATTGCAGCAACGTACATATTATATCATATTGTAACATCACATAAATGTTATGTTGTAAATATAACACACCCTACATATATGTAATATTTTCTCAATGTTTTTTTCACAGTATCGCCACTACATTGTAGTTATATATGAAAAGCATATTGCTTTTGTGATATTGAAGAAATATGACAGCATTCACATTGCTGAATATTAATTCAGTAACATTACTGATGCAACATTTGTGTCAACTGTACAGGAAGTTTCCAAATTCAATACAGATATTTCAAGGGCGTATGCCAGCGGTCAAAATAAGACATGGGTCCGCAACCGCTTTATTTCTGAGGAACAAAAATGATAATGATACGCCACTGTGTTTTTTTTTTCAAATGAATATTATATTTATGATGGTCCTCTATATATCTATTCATAAAAATGGTCCTCTTGACTTTTTTTCATACGCCAGATTTCGATTTAAAAAACAAAATGCATTTATGCATTTTATCGAGACTAACAAAAAATCGCATAGGTACAAGCAAAAATGAAGACCTTTTATTTTTTTACATCGGAAACCGTCCGTCGGACAAAAAAAATCAAGTGACCATGTTCATGGAAAGATAGAAGACAATTAATAAATTATAAAAATATTACTTATTTGACAAAAAAACAGTAGCGTATTATTTTGATCAAAAATATGACAGGGCATGTTTACAGGGACGCCACTAATGGAAATTAATAAAACCTTCATCACGGAAAAATGTATTTTTATGTGTACTTTATTGCATGTATCAAAATTGAAAAAAAAGCCAAAGCAGTTTTAGAGATATTGAGAAAGAAATGACTTTTTTGTTAAATTCCAACATCCTGTATTTCAGAAATACGCAGTTGGGGACACATGTTTATAGGAAAAAAAAAGTCTTATTTTGACCCCAGAAATACCACCTTAAAATATTTGTATTGAATTTAAAAACAACCTGTATAATTTTGTTCCAATCATTCAAAAAACCATATAGTGTATAATGCATACTTGTACACAATAGAGACACACAAGGTTTTATTTATCACACACAAGTATGATCATATAATGCAAGGGTTTCCAATTGGTTGAAACAAAACTTTTACTAGTTGACATAATCTAGTATTGAAGTACCTACTATTCAAAAAAAAGTACATTGAAAGGGTTATTCATTAAAATATGAATTGAATTAAATAATATTTATTTCCGTACTACTACAATAACTAATTTAGTGAAATATGTACTAAAAAATAATATTTATTTAAACACTACTGCAATAAATGACCATCAATTCGCTTTTCTCTTCCTTTTCTTTGTCTTGAATACCTTAGCCATTCACTGACTGCCAATTCAAATTCTCTGTCTGTGGCTGTGGTGTATCCCTTTTTCACTGCTTCTGCAAGAAGACATCATCAATCAATTATGCATAATGGTAGAAAGTAAATAAAGCTATAAGACTAGACAAAAGTATGAAACCAGCTATTGAAACCAGCTATATAGGTATATCTTTATGGGGAAAATCAAGTCGTGATTCACTTCTCGTGATAAATTAGAGAAAAATACAAAACAGTACATAAACAGCACATTTTTTTCTTAAAGATATGAACAGATACAGTAACGTCATTCAAATAATATGTCAAAAGTTTAATTTAAAATCAAAAATTAAAATCATTGCCCAGCATTTGAAATATATAGTACGATGCAAATGTATGGAATAAATTCATTATTTTTGAATAAAAAGATATTTCGGAAAAATCCTCAGACAGGTCGATTTTCTTTTCCGATGGGCCAATTTTTGAACCACACCCAAAATATATAGGGTTATCCGCATTAAAGTAAAAAATGACTTTGGTGATATTTTTAAATGGGACACCTAGTATATTTTTCCTTATTTGGTTAGGGATCGTCATTACAAATCCAGTGATACCAAGTTTGATGGCATTATGTCAAACGGCTGCAGAGATATGGGCAAATAACTTCTCCATATGCCCAATGAGTGCGACAGAGACTTTTAACCTTCTGAATCATTTGGGGGTCGCAGTCATACTCGTTAGACATACGAGGATGTTTTTTGCCCACATCTCCGCAACCGTTTGACATAATTCCACCAAACCTGGTATCACTGGATTCGTAATGACGATCCCTAACCAAATATGGAAAAATATACTGGGTGTCCTATTAAAAATATCACCAAAGTCATTTTTACTCAAATGTGGATAACCCTATATATTTTGGGTGGGGTTCAAAAATTGGGCAATCTGAAAAGAAAATCGACCTGTCTGAGGATTTTTCCGAAATATCTTTGTATTCAGAAATAATGAATTTAGTCCATACATTTGCATCGTACTGTATGTATGTTCCATATGTCCAAGTATTTTTGGTGTTTTGATTTTTATTCGAAAATATGAACATGATGTTCATAAAATCAGTTGGGGAATCATCTGCGACTGAAAGATAAACTTTAGTCGCTATTTTCCATCGTTCAAGGTAACCTCTTGGAAGGTATTCATATGGAAAAGAGAAACATTCTCAATTAAAAATTAAAGAAACACGATTCTCGTGGAAATGGAAACAATCCTACGATAAAAATGAATTTATTTTTGTAATATCTAACAGAAAACAACTACTTCCCCGGCTAGTGCCACGCTGGACATTGAACTACCTCTGATAGATATCGTGAAAAGACCCCAACTTGAAAGAAAAAATCCGCATCTCTTTCACTAGGCCTCCAATAAATTTATTAGAGGCCTAGATGCTATTTCCACATAAATGAATCCATGTTTTCTGATGTGAGTGGTAATTATAAGTAACATTCTCCCTTATCTCATTCTATTTGAATCCCAAATGGAAACAGAATTATTTAAAAAAACTATCTGAATGAAAATGCAAATTTTCACTTTCAGATTTTTCTTTCAAGTTAGAGGGTCTTTTCACAATATCTATCAGATGTGGTTCAATGTCCAGCGTGATACTAGCCGGAGAAGTAGTTGTTTTCTGTTAGATATTACAAAAACATAAATAAATTTGTATTGTATGTTTGTTTCCATTTCCACGGGAATCATGTTTTTTCAATATTTAATTGAGAATGTTTCTCTTTTCAATATATTTGTTGTGTTTTAGGCCAAATGTACTCACTTCTGACAATTTCCATTATAGTGAAGAAGTGTCGTGGCTCTGATTCAAAAAGGAGATTGATAAATAAACCGTTGATCGGGGAATTGGAAACAAGTCCCTGATTGATCACAAAATTTTCAGATGTAGTCAGTGAAACGATTCTGCCCAATAGGGCAAGTAAATTCAGTGTTGTTGAGTGTTTATTTTGTAAGTATAGTTTTTATAATGAATGGTTGTCGTTTTGAGTGAATGTGTAATCAATAAAGTTTATATTTGTGTTTTTACCAACTGATTTCATCCAGGTTATCACAAAAACCGTCTGAGCTACTTTAACCCCAAGGAAGGACCGAAATTCCTACCTTACTTCCCGACAATATTGCAGTTTGCTACCTAGTAACACTGATTTTGACGAACAGTTTTTGGGGGATATTTAATTGGAGGTCCCTATGAAAGCGAATCTGAAGTCGAAAACCTCGCTCTCACATACTTTTTGATTTACAGCCCATCAAAGGTCAAAAAAAAGTATGTATTTTTACGAGGAAATTTCTACTCACAATATTTTTGTGTTTAATATCCACACACTCAAATGTCTTTGTAAGGTTAGTTCGTTCTGGTTAGAACAGACTAAAAAATTGCTACTTCACTAAAAAAAATTTTGTATGTAATATCCACACTCAAATGTCTAGGAAAGGTTAGTTCATTCTAGTTAGAACAGACTTAAAAACTACTCACAAAATTTTTGTGTGTACTGTGCCAGAAACACGAGAATGAATGTGTATAGATTGTGCTGTTAGGATGAAAAAACAAATTGATTGCTTTTGTGGAAGAAATTTGCTCTTAAAAATACCCTACTTTCGACCTTTGAATGGCTGTTACTCAAAAAGTAAGTGAGAGCGAGGCGTTTTGACTAGATTCGTGTTCGGGGGCCTCGAAATAACCTCCAAAAAAAATTCGTCAAAATTGGGGTTACTACCCTAAACTGCAATTACTCCAAAAGACTGAAATGCATATTTCAGAGGGAACTGCAAATTGTCATTCATAGAAGCGAGAAGCGGACTCCGCAGAGGCGGCAGAGGTACAAATACTTAGAGGTAGGCAGAATGAAATTACCTGAAATTCTAAAAAAAAACTCTTAAACTTGTTCTAGACGAGTTCATTTCATCAAATAGGTAAAAATCAGAATAATATATACGAAAGACTAATATGGTAGGTACGAAAAGAAACGTCGCTTAACAACAACAAATATGTCTGCTTCGTCCTGTCGCCTCTAATGTTGAATGAACGAGGAACGACCAAGAAAAGGTTAGGCTGAAACTTCGATTTACTTACCTTACTTTTTACGGTAGCCTGCAGAGCACTCATTTCGATTTCAGTCACTTGCAATGAAAAATAGAAGAGAACTTATACTGCTGCTACTCAAACTAAACCGGTTATAATTGAAAACAAAGCTTGAACACAATAAGCCGACCGCCATTTGCCGTTAGTCACTTCGTGTGATGACTTTGATGACTTGATGAGCATGGAGCATGAGCTTGGGCCTTGGGCGATGACTGATGGGCGCGTGCGCGAATAATTGTTGAAATTCACTTTTGTTTTCATCCAATGACATTAAGCGTCTATTTAAACTTTGGCGGTTTTCTGCCGTATACAACTCGGTTTAAATAAGAGCTTTATATGAAACCGAGATGCATTTCAATTGTTGTCAAATAATCTAAACGGTATAATCGGTACAAACAGTCGTTTTTCAGAAAGATTTGCATTAAATATAACTTGAATTTTCGAATGGGGGTACGTAGTTTTGCCGGTTTTGCGGATTATGCCCTATTGTGAATTTATTTATCAGAACAATTATCCCAGTTGTATCCACTCTCGTAATTTGTTAATTTGAAAAAAATTCCATATCAAATAATGCATATTACTGAAATATTGCAAAAACCATATTATATTTATTGTTAATGATACATATAACACTAACATCCATATAATGTGAATACGTAGTTTTTTGTGATAGGGAGGTAATATGGTTTAAATGTAACAGTTATATGGAGAAGTTATGTTCCGAGTTTTATCATATTTGTAATATTACAGAGATATATCTTCAAATATGTAACAAAAGTGACTTTGAAAAAATATCACGTTATATTTTTGTAATATAACATGTTTGGTGGGCATGAAATGAACATAACCTATAAATCTATAAATAATCGAATGGTCGTCGAGCAGACGGATATCATGGCATCACGCATGCCTCTGTTGGCAAACTTGCGAAGGCATCTCTTCGGTTGAAATTAATCGAAATCAAGATAGCGAAAATTCGAGAAAATGTGCTTACAATCTATTAGGTATAGGTCAACACACCAGGGTTTATATTCATCTTGATCGATTCCAACAGATATGACAGTCAGACGCCACTCAAAACTGACCACACTTCTCATTCAGAATTGCACATTTTCAGTCCAAAAAGAACAACTATCTCTGGCAACGTCCTCAACCTCACGTCTCCACTTCCATGCATATTCTCTCCGGCAAACCCGTCGGTCGGAACCATCCACCTTCAATCATCAGACCGGGACGCCACCATCAAAGGAGCAACCCCATTAGGTATGCGCCCTTACGCGACCCCGTTATTAGGTTCGTCCACACAACCGAAATTGCAATTGTCGCTCGGAGGCCCCTCGAAGCCCGCTAGATTAGCTCTCCTGTTGCTCGATTCAATTTCACGCTCTCTGCAAATAGTCGACTCGCCTCGCGAATTGGCGCGGAATATATCGGCGGCGAATGGCACCTAGTTTTGACTGCGCCGTTTTTTGGTAGTTGGGTATGATGTTGCTGTTTTTTATGCCGCAGTGAAAGACCGCAACGTTCTGGAAGAATGTATCGCAAAAAAAAGAATGAAGTCATGTCTATATTAGAGTAAATATTGTTTGGATGTTTTTTTTGTTTTATTTGCCCTGGATTTGAGAACGAAACAACATTAAATTCTTATAATATCTGTTTCCAGTGCAAATTGATATATTTGTCCTGATATGTAACGGCAATATTATAAAGAAGCTGAATTGACTATTTTGTCAGTTACATATCGTATTCTTTCTACACCCTTACTATAATGAATAATACACTCACATGGCCATAATCTGTTTCATAATGAGATCCATTATGAAACGACTTGAAAATCTGTATCATAATAAGAATTCTGTATCTTGATGGATATGATGGGACTTTCTGATTCCCTTATAAAGCTTATGTCATCCTACTTGATTGCACGAGATCTTTACGTCGAATATGGTGGTTATAGGTCAGTCGAATTTCAAGCAGCTTCTGGTGTGCCTCAAGGATCCAACCTGGGACCACTGTTGTTTTTAATTTTCACTGATGATCTATCTCATTTGTTGAAATGCAATCATCTTTTTGCTGACGACCTTAAGATCTACAGTCGTATAAATAACTTGAACGACTGCCATAACTTGCAGATTGGACTTGATTTGGCAACCGAATGGTGTTCTAAAAACCGCATATCTGTCAATATTGCAAAATGCAAAGTTCTATCGTTCTCCAGAAAACAAACTGTTTTACAATTTGATTACAACATAAATAATAATTTCCTAGAAAGATGCCTCTCTATAAAGGATTTGGGAGTTTTATTCGATCCTAAACTAAGTTATATGGATCATATCTCAAAGACAATCTCGTCGGCCCTCAAAACATTGGGGTACTGTTTAGAAACTGGTCCAATTTTGCAAATACCAATACACTCATCATCCTGTTTAATACGTTCGTAAGAGGCAAATTGGAGTATCCTGGCTTAATTTGGTCTCCTTTTTACCAGTACGCCAAAATAATGATAGAATCTGTCCAGAGGAAATTTCTGAAATATTTATTCTTCAAGTGCAATGGCATATATCCTGAACGCGGACTTGAGTATAATGTTTTGCTTAAAATGTTTTCATTCGACTCTCTTGAACTACGTAGAAATCTGTCGGCAATAACATTCCTCTTTGAAGTCTTGCACAACAAAATTGATTGTCCAGACATTCTAGCTCAAATTTTCTTTAGAGTACCTCGTCTACGTGAAGAAATTACGTTTTTCACTCCTACACAAAGAACCAATCTACTCATTGGATCACCAATTTTCCATATGTGTGGTTTGGTGAACGGAATGAGCTTGCAGTGCGACATTCACCATGATTCACTAAATAGTATATTGGAATGTTATCGAAGGAATACGGTCTTGCTCTGAGATTAGCAAGGGCCATGGGATTGTCGTACATAGTCAACATGCTGTATGTATGTGTATAAATGCCATTTCTAAGTTTCTGCTTTCTCTTGAATTTCATTATTTATTAATTAATTTTATGTTAGTGCTAAGTTTAATTTTAGGTAATATTTGATTATAGTGTCTCTAAGAAATAGTTTTATTTGCATTGTTCTGTATTTCCTGTGATTGGGTGTGAACCTGTTGGAAATAAAGGTATTATTATTATTATTATTATCATCATGATACAGATTTTTATTCACGATACAGATCTTTATACGATTGGAAATCTAATTCAGTGGCGGAAGGCAAATTGAGAATTCGGTTAAGAATAAAATCAGCTTTTCCAATACAATATTGAACTCTATTGAGACCAGCAATGATGAAATAAATGTTAATATTCTTCTTTCTAGATCAGGTTGACCCACAGTACAAATTAAAATATAATATTTATAGTTCTTCCTCATTTATCGAGTGTAGAAAAAATAACGTTTGCAACTCTAATGTAATGGTTATTGATACATTCGCAAAAATTATACGAAATTCACCTTCGGCTCGTTTCGTATCCTGGTTAATGCTCGTGCATTAATAAGCATCATTTCAAGATCGTTGCATAATATACTATTTTATGAATTTAGAAATTAAATTTAAAATATATAAAAAATGCATAAACTTCTGTTTGGCGATGTTTCGGAAGATAGTCTACTCCTTTTTTTAGAACTTTGTGAAAAATTGTGATGGATTAGAATTTTTCATAAGTAGTGTTGAAATGTGCCACTGACGTGACTAATTCATTATTAACTAAGTGTTGATCTTGACAAAATCTACATGGAATTGAATCTTCTCAGTTCAGTTCTTCAGAAGAGGCCCAACATTGATTTATACTCAGTGAACAAATAGCAATCTCTTTATTTCCGTTTAACAAAATGAGAGTAGCTTCTTTGATTTTTTTTGTTCCATTCTGTTCTGTTATGAGTGAATTGATATTATTCCACTCAACCATGTGTGTACTATTTGTTGATAATTAGTGTTTAGATAATTTTCCCTTTTTTCAATCATTTATTCATCCTTGGAGACATTTCATAATGTATAGGAGTAGTCAGATAGTCAAGTGAACATTATTACAATCATAACAATATTTACAAGTAGGTACATGCAGTGTAATAGCATACATAACACAAAAATGTGCATATCTACGTGACAAATTGAAAAAAATTCAAAACACTGTTTTGATATAGTTTATCATATCAATCCGTATCCAAATATCCTTTGATGTTATAGTAACACTAAGACGGCAAATATTGTTTTAAAGTACGTTTGAAAATTGTTAGTGAGTGACTCACTGGACTTGATATGGGCAGGAAGTTCGTTGTATAGTTTTGGGCCTATGTAATCAGGTGACCCATAAGCAATTTTTTTTACTGGCTCTAGGAACACGAAGGTCATTTTTTTGACGTATGTCGTGGTCATGGGCGCCGTTACGAAAAATGTTAGGGAGGGGCACATTTTTTTTGGAATCAAAGTAAATTGAAATGAAAATCCTTTTGAACAATACTTACGAGTGGGGTTTAAAAAAAAATGGGTAATACTTCGGCATTCTGTTAAAAAAGTTGGAAATATTGGGTTTCTCTGGTAAAGTTCTGGGATGGTTTAGGAGTTATTTGAGTAATAGAAGGCAGCGAACCAAAGTGGGTGATTCAGTTTCAGAGGAATCAACAATTCAATCTGGAGTACCGCAGGGCAGCGTGTTGGGGCCTCTTTCGTTCATTTTGTATTTAAATGACATAGGCTGAGTAATACAGAGTGTGAATTCATAAATCTCTTTGCAGACAGATGACACACTAATTTCTGAAAGTAATTTCGATCTAAATACAGCCATAACAAAAATGAATACCACATTGAAAATATTGAACACATTTTTGAAAATGAATAAAGTGAAATTGAATTTGTTCAAAAAACGAAGGCAATGATAATAGCAAATGAATATAAATATGATGAAATAAACATAAATGACATCGAAATAAAAATAGAAAAATACTCAACTACAAATTGTAACTGAATTCAAATACCTTGAATGCATTGTTGATAATAATCTGAACCTCCATAAGCATGCCCAGTACACCAAAAATAAAATATCAGAAAAAATGTTTTTTTTTTCAAGAATATCTAGTCAACTTTCCATAAAATCTCGAATTACTTATAATTGCATCATTCAATTTTTATTTCATTTTTACTCAATTTGAATGAAAAATCCCAATCACAAAAGATGCACAATAGAGGAATGAGGGTTATTCTGGGATGTAATAAATTAACACCCATAGCTTAAATGCTGAATGCACTGAAATGGTCACCAGTTGCAAGCAGATTGTTTTATATGACTATGACATTCATCTTCATGATGAGACAGGGAGGTCAACCTAATGAATTTGTTTCTATGAATCATAACATCCATAATTATTCCACTAGAAATACAGTAGATTTCCATATAAATAGAACTAATTTGAAAATGGCAATGAATTCTCTGTTCTTCAAAGGTTTATATTCCTATAATAATATCATAGTGTTCAAACAACAGAAATTTGATGTGAAAAATGGTAAAGTTTTACAACAAAATGGACCTGTATCTTCGAAAATATACGAGACCGCCGAAAATTTCATTTGGATTTTTTGTAGAGACCGAATTATGAAGTTCCACAAGAAACAAAAACAAGAATCAGGGGGGGGGCACCCATCCCCCCTTGCCCTTGAGAAACGGCGCCCTTGGTCGTGGTTATGAATGTCCATATTGCACAAAAAATTTCCTTTGTTTCTGAAGACATATACACACACCTCTAGAATAAATATACAAGCTACCAGTAAAATACTAACTTATCTCTTTCTCGTCTTCTCAAGTTGTTTTTATGTTCATCTGTTTTTATTCAGTCAATTATTTTTACTTTTTTTTCCCTGAATAATTAGTTACCTATCAGTCGAGTTTTCATATAAAAAATAACAATAGGAAGGAGGAATCAATAATTGTATCTGTAAATCTTGAAGGATTCACGGGTTTGACGGCTTATTGACAGTCGTGTAGAAAGTACTTTCCGCACGAGTGAGAATGAAGGTCACTTTCCATGGGAGTAGAGAGTGAGATATCTGTCAGTTTCCTATGTGATAATAGAAAAATTTTTTTCATAACTGTCTAGTTTCAGAAATCATTCAATGTCCGCCTAGGTATTAGCCAGGGAAGTACTTGTTTTCTGACGGATATCCGACTAATATATTATCCAACTCAGTTGGATTATCCGGCTCAAAAGGGTTTTTCGTATTTTTTCGGAATTATTCCACTTGATATGAAGTACATTTGAGGTGAGATTAAAAAAAAAGGATTTAACCTTTATAATTAAATTAAATTAAAAATAATCAATGCAACATCAACTTTCGTCTTCTCTCATTGGTACTTTATAAATCCAACTCAAAAATATCGGTTTTTCGTTCAGCAATTTTTGAAGGAACTACACACGCCCATTGATCATAATATTATTTTTACTTAGTATGATAGGGGGTTTTTGAATCAGCTTCTTTCTTTGGTGGGACTTCAATCTCAAAATGTATATCATAAAATTTTGACTATGCCCTAAAGCATTTACTGAACATACTATTTTCTTCAATATTCTTCAATGTATATGCTGGTGAATGTTCTAGCAAGAATGAATTTCGTTTACGCTGGGGATATTATCTAGGAGAAATCTGTTTGAAATATACTTTCTTCCATTTTCAACACCCCCTTGGAGAATTAGAGGGTGAATGACCTCTATGCCCTTTCTCCAGTTTTCCTCTTATTATTTCATTTGATCATGGTATACTTCTGAACAAACTACTTTCCTTCAGCTCGACCAACAACTTTTTTTCTTTTGTTGTACTCCTTTCCCACCGAAATATATATGAGAGTTCAATACAATGGATCCAAGACTGTCGAAATAGCAGCATCCTCTGATGTCCCCCAAGGACCTGTCTTGGTTCCCTAAATATTTATTAAACGGTAAAGTTCTATCAAAGATGGAATAATTCGAAGATCTTGGTGTTATCTGTGATACAAAATTTACATTTTCGCCTCACATGAACTCTATCGTTTGCAGTCGTTTCAAAACACTCTCCAATGTACTTGTGAGATCGAAGTTCGAATACGGCAGCGTTTTCTGCAATCCTTGACACGTCATATATATTGAGAGTCTAGAAAATGTTCGAAGGTGTTACTTTGTGAATACGTTTGTTATCTATCTATCTATCTATCTACTTCCTAGATTTCAAGTCGATAAACTCGATAACCGTCAGACGTATTTACGTATTGCATTTTTGCACACGATTCTAGAGCCACCAGTTGATTGCCCATATTTGCTTGCACTTATCAATGTCACTGTTTTCTAAGCTTCCTGAACGTAATTTCATTACGTTTTATCTTTCCTTCGCGCAAACCAATGTACTATGTATAGAATATGTGGTGATTACTTGTCGATTCAGGATCGACTAGATATTTTTCATTGCAGGAAAACAGACATTAGGAGAGCTGTTTTATCATGAGAACTGTCTATTTGGTATTTTCTCTTCTGTTGTAAGCACATATATGAGCTTTTTTCTCACTGAGTTTTTTTCAGTTCTTACTTTACGCAGTTTCATTCATATTCATTTACACTTTTTCCATTTCTTGTTTTTTTTTTTAAATTTGTATAATTTATATCTATATAGAATGCATGTACTATGTGTTCCCAGCTGTTGAATGGTGTATCAAATAAATAAAATAAAAAACAATTTCATTGAAAAGTTACCATTATAACCAGCCAGCATATATACATTTTCTGAACTTTAGGTATTCAGACGAATGACGTTGGCCATATATGGAAGATAAGTATTTCATTTCATTGCATCGCCCTGCAGGAAATTTCACTAGGAACTTTTCAAATCTGACCCAATCAGACCCTTGGAACGCCAGACAATTTTTGATGAGGGCTCTTCGGGGGTGTGCTTCTCGCCTATTATCCTTATCCTCCTAATCCTCCCCAGACAATGAGTTCAGTTCGAAACGAACCGGAGTCAAAATTAGGGATGAAGTTTTTATGAATATTGGGTTGGCTAGACTGTTTTTGTAGCTTGTTGCTGCATATCGTTTTCATTTGTCTCGGTAATGCAAAGCTACTCATGTGAATTATAGACAAGGCGGCAATGACAGATTTTTTTGGACCAATTTTTTACACTCTGCCTTGGAATAGGAAATACTTAAATCTGAAACGGATCATGATCTGCAAAAATATCACGTGCTGCGTGGTACTTCATGGCAAACCCAAAGAATTTTTTCTTGATGGAACACACTGTATACTTCAAAAGAGTATGCCTTATCAATTTTTGTCATTCTCACGATGAGACTAGTTTCAGTTCTGTAAGGCGTACTGGAAAAGGTTGGTTTTCATTAAAAATTTTCGCAATATATTTGGGCAATTTGTAAATCACCCTGTATCATTTGAAATAGTATTCAAGCAGTCTGTAAAAGGGTTTCCATCCATGTTTTTGTTGAACTTAACGAACGCAAATTATGGGTTCCACATGAAGTACCACGCAGCGCGTAAATTTTTTACGAATTATGATTCGTTTCAGATTCAGATATTTTCTATACCAAAGGTAGACTGTAAAAAAAGAACGAAAAAGTATGTCACCGCTGCCCGGACTATAAATCACATCAGTACCTTTGCACTATCGAGACAAACGAAAAAGTTATGCAGCAACAATCTACAAACACAGTTTAGCCAACCCAATTGGTTTTATCTTAAATTCAACCAAAATACAGGAAGCCCTAATGGTGTTAGGGGTAGAACTATCTAAAGGCGGTTTTTTCGTAGTTTTTCCGTCGATGGTACATAAAAATCTCATGCAACGATAATCTCTACAAACTAATTATCTAATTCAAATTTCTCAGTGAATTCATGTTTTAACCCCCAAAGAACTACGCTTAACACCAGCGATGCAGTCTGCATGTCGTCCATTCGATCTCTGAGACGGCATAGGGATTGAAGCATAACATCTGGCGGAGGCGCGCCTCCGCCAGGCGCACGCTGAAAACTTCCCGCTCCAGATATCCACCACAAGGCATCCCCTTTACCTTCAGGAGTGTTTGTGAGATGTATGTGATTTTTATTAAATTCGTGTATATGTATTCATTTATTTATTGATGCGTATACTTTCATTCACACAAACTCTGTGTTTAGTCGAATATTTCCCTCATATATAAAATGTCCCATAAGAGCAATGCAATTATCGAAAACTTACAGCGGTAATTGCATTGTATCAAGTCACCATGACAACACATTTGAAACCGTATCGCTGGACGTCGATAAACAACAAAAATTAATGTCAGATAGACTTCAAAAATAGAAAAACATTTCGCGTTTCGGAGAGTGCTCCATACAATCTATAGAGGAAAGTATAAACGAACAAAAAATAACATTTCCTTGAGAATTTCTTTATTCGTGAAATATTCCAATGAATTACATTCGTGCATAAAAATGACCAGATAATTTTGCATTCAAGCGTGATATCTTATACAAATTGCATTCGGTTATATTCATATTTTGTAAAAGAGCCCTCGTCCTTCGGACTCGAGCACTTTCGTCAAAATATGAAAATAAACTTGCAATTTCAAGATATCACGCTTTCTTGCAAAATTATCGGTAATTTTTATGCACTCGTGCAATTATAACCGATAAGTTAGCATCGTACCGAAATAGGCAAAAAGACTATTTCAACTATCGACTATCGAACACATTAAGCAGACAAAGATATTCTCTTTCACATAACTACTTCATTCCAAGCTCGTTTTCTTTTTTGCTATTCATACAACGGCAATTCTAACTCACATGACCTCGGTTTTATTTATTTGTCTGGATGAAGGTAAGATTTATTGACTCCTCCAAATGGGATTTTTAATGGGATGTCACAGAAACGTTGTGAGGAATATTACACGAATATCCGTGAAAATACACATGGCATTATTTTTTTGCCATACAGCCTATGTTATTCACATAACACTGTATGCCATGAGAAGCTGAAAGGATACGAACTTTTTCTGGATGTCGCAAGGACACTTCCAGAAGTGCTCTCTTTGGCAAAACGCTAAGGTACTTGTTCTTTATAACAATTCATACGATGATGGATATGTTCAGAAATGTAATAACTGAAAACGGTCCTGATTGCTTCATGGAATGAAAGATAGAAGTTGGATTAATATGTGCTATATGGCTGCCGTAATATATGAATTTATCAATTTAATTTTCGATTTGATGAAGATTCAATGATATGAAACATTTTCACGGTTTCTCCATTAGATTTTCCGGTATCCAGTACAGCCTCAATTTGCTGTATTCTGCCATGTTTGCAATATTTCAATTTTGAGAGAAAATAGCCCTGAAAGATTAATTTCTCATCAACAAAAATCTCATTTCGTATGGACAGTATTAACTATTAACCTCGCCAAAGTTTGGCCTGTTGCACCCATTAAATATTGACACACGAGCCGTATGCTTGTGCTCCGAAATCATTAATGAAGTATTTGACAGGACGTGTCAGCAAGCTTTATCTCATCAAAAGTTAAATAAAAAATAATGAAAGTTCGTTTTCGCCTCGTTTTATACCTCGACGTTAACCTTTTCAAGCGGTTATTCGATTCGTGTTTGATATAATTTGAAAGAGCTGTATACTTTCATCTACATAGATTGATGAACGGAAATTTCAACTATTTTTGAAAGTGAGGTAATGGAGACATCATTTGCATTATGATACAGATGAGAATGTATTTCGTAAACGAGTTTTTGTTATGTATAAATAACATAGTATAATCTGGAGTGTTATTTTCACAGGTTTGTTGAACTTGTTTATCAGTTTGCTGATGAAGACCAACCCTTGCAATTCACTTTCGATCCGATTTATGGAGTAACCTCATTTGAATCAAGCATCTCTGAAAGCTTTCAAGTAATACTCTTGCGAGTGCAAGTTGAACTTCAAATCTTCCCTAGAACTGACACAATGGAATCAAGTAACCTCAATGTGGGTACCAGGTTGTGAGGGTATGGGATGAGAAAGCTGATTTTCCTGACAAGGGGGGGGGCCAGCACCTCACTCCCTGAACCAGAACTTGATCAATTAAGACATCATTGGAACAAAAGCTCAGAGCGAAGACAAGCAGAAAGGTTCATTAACAGTTTCTAAGATGATAATGAAAACGGGTCTGGTCACTGATCTGAGGTATCACCCTAGAAAAATAACCAGGGCTGATAGTGAGGGGTGCTGTTAGTTCCACATTATAGTTGCTGTTTGTCTTCGATTTATTCAGCTTTGTTTTCCACTATGATTATTTCACCGTTATTCCAACTTCTGAAAGTGGTGTTGATGTATGGACTGAGCACTTATATCAACAATCAAACGTCCGGATCTCCTATTGAAAATTATGTGTCTGTTTGTTTGAGAATCAGAACGTGTTATAGTTACGTGAACTATGGATATAAAGTGCCTCAGTGGCAATCAGCTAGTGGATTATAAACAAACAACATACGTTTCAATGGATTCATTCAGTAATAGATTCATATTTGTATATATCTCTAACCATACTTTTTGTTTGTATGAATGCTTTCATTTGTAATGTAAATATTTGAGCCAGAAGATAAACCAACAAATTAATACATTTGACTGTAGCGTTTATTTTCAGAATATAACGGAAGTTAAAACGTATCATGCTGTTTCACTTGAATAACAGGATGAGAATTCATTCAGTGTCAGTTTAATTTTGCATTTTTAAATCTCTTTTTCATTTAATGGCTGGATACTTGAGCAATGAGCATGTAACGGAGAATTTCACTGATTAATTAATTCATTCTTGTATTTTATTTGATTGCAATTGATATGTAGATTCGAGAGGGTCGTAACTTTAGGGTCGTGAGTTTTAGGACAATTTGTCGGATACAAAAGGGTCGTATTCCACTGGGTATATAAAATTTGAACAACCCGAATACTCATGAATATTTAGAATGAATTTTCTAGAGTTTATGCGGAAGCGAGAGGAATGGGACTCTTTTATATGGACACACTTAGCTATATTAAACCACACAATATTTTTACTAGTTGTAATAACCTGGCTCACAATAAAAGCTTCTATTCTGAATGAAATATTTCAGTCTACGATAAATAATTTCATCCCCATCTTGTACGAATTTGTGGGTGCATGATTATTTTCTTCCTGAATTACATATTTATTGGATTGAGAAAACACAACGACTTGGGTGTCTTTCACGGTTTTCAAGTTTACAAACAAGAGAAAAGTGCTTTTTCAAGCAAGAAACAGATTGAAAAGAAAATTTTATTGTACTTTGAATGAGCTTGTAGAAAGCTATTAGACAAGTAAGGCTTCACAAAGTGAAATGGATTGAATAGAACATGAAAAAATATTTGGTATTGATAGTAGAAAACTGATACTACACTATCAGTTTTCTTATCCTGTACTATAGCTTGAACTGAAATTCTTGATTGCACAGTTTCTGAATGAATTAAAAAATTTGTTTTATCTGATGTCGTCTAATATCTAACAATTCATGAGCATTCCACATTCGAGTTCCTACTGAAATCAACCATTATATACTCATAAGTTTAGGCTTGACGTATTTTACTTCCTTCTAGGTTATAGTTGGTTCTCATAGCTTGAACTGGAAAATTCTAACTAGTAGCTCCTGATGTTCATTTCCACCGCCAAATGACTTTTCAGGTCGAATTACAGACAAATGGAAAAAGTGTTCGGTTTAACTCACCTGGCTTAGTGCCCGTCTCTGATCATCCTTGATTATACCCATTTGTGAGGAAATAGACGAAATATCTGATCATAGGTTTATTGCAAAAGAAATCGTTCGTAGACGCAGTGGCATTAGGAAGGGAAAGGTTTTTTAATACGATTCATTACATTGCAACTTCAACCTTCAAGAAAGGAAGGAACTGAGGGTATTTTCGAATGGAACCAGGAGTCGAGTGATACTTTTTTCAGAAGGGTATTCAATTCTCTTTCTTTTGAAATTTGGTCAAATTGATTCCCAGATGAGTATCCAATTGGGTAATGGTTTTCCTACTTCAATTATTTGACAGACTAGAAACTGATGATGAAAAGTGATACAAAATGTACGTAATTATTTACACAAATTACAAAATGACCACCACCGTCTTCCATGCAATGATAGAGGGGTGATTAAATTTTCAATTCAATTTTCCTCAAACTGCCTGTAACATGTCTGGTGTTATCAGCCGGCATTCTTGTACAATTCGTTTCCTCGAGTCATTTCGAACATCTGTGTGGATAATTATGACGTTACATATTGCATTACGTCATTAGTATTTTGTTGGTCATATAATTGGATTTGAAAAACCATAACACATTCAGATACAGATCTCGGAAACTATCTGACCAAATTTCACGCATGGGATGCCAATTGAAAGATAAATAAATGTCCTTCTGAAATAGGTATCACTTGACCCCTCGTTCCATTTGAAGTGATAATAATAGTTCAATGATTCTTTAGATTTGCATGACATAAATAAGTATTCAAAATATTTTCACAAATGTGTTCAACATAAATAATGGACATATTGATTCATCTGAGTGCATGGAAGCATGCAAAAGGACTTACAGCCGATTGCACCTATTTCCTGTTATAAGACCATTAACAAAGGGACTCTGCGATCTCATTGGTCTCTCAAGTTTATACGAGTTGCACCATATATATTCAAACAATCTTTTATCACAATATTCAAGTATACACGAAAGGGGTCATAGCTCAATATTAAATAGGCACAAAGCTGCAATACTGTAGGTTTCGTTAGGCGGAACCTTCCGAAACTATGTAGGTCACTCAGTTCCTTATTTAGGTTGCTCGTTCAACCTGTGTGGAAATCCGAAATCTTGGAAGTCCTACAACTTCTATATCACATTCCAATATATCTTCAATAGAATCATATTCCAAAATATTAATATAATCCATTATAACAGAATGAACCTAACCTCACAAAGGTAATGTACGACTAACGTATTTTTAAAGGAGAAAATATGGCGAGTTAGTTGAGGGTTCAATAATCTCTTAGTCGTTGGTGCACTCGCTGCAGTGCGTTTAGTGACCATTAGCTTGATGCTCAAATAACAAAAAGTCGTTGCCATTGGCTGTTAATATAGTTGTAGCCGTTAATCGTAAGGCTTGGCCCCAGTGATCGAGTTTGCCATCGGAGTCTCCTTTCTAAACTGCCTCCTCAGTTGTGTGCTTTGTTGAACAGTTTCTTGTCTGATAGGTCTCTGATTGTGGTTGTTGATGGAGTATCATCTAAGATTCTCCCAATGAATGCTACTAGCTGCTAGTTCCACAGGCTTTGGTTCTGGCGCCCACTTCGTTTCGGCTTCATATAAACGATTCACTCGAGAAAACATCTTGTTCAGTACATAGTTTTGCAGACGACAGTACTCTCCATACAAGTTTCTCTCCCAGAGTCGCCATACCAGCACGAGAAAAAAAATCAAAGAAATATTCACGTCAATAAAATTAACGAGGACTTGGTAAAAATAATAGAAAGGGGTAACATGAACTTGGTGGAATTCAATGCTAGGAAAACCCAGACATGTCTCTTCTCAAGAAAAGCCGATCTATCATAATCTAATATTCAGATGTCAGAAGTAACTATTCCTACAAAATCGAGTATCTCGATGCTAGGAATTACGATCAGTGATATTCTCTCATGGGAAAAACCATGTGAGATCGATCGCTGAAGGTGATTCCCAGAAACTTGGGTTTCTATTTCGTGCGAAGGAATACTTCACTTCTCGTCAGCTTCTAATGATCTACAAGGCTCAGATACGACCTGTATTGGAATATGGTTGTCATGTGTGGATTTCGGCACGAAAACATCCATTGAGGCTTCTCGATTCTATTTAGAGAAAGACAATCCGCCTTGTTGGTGATTCTTTGCTCACAGACTCGCTCACTTCATTGAAACATCGTAGAAGGGTCGGAGACTTGTCTCTCTTCTATGGATATTTTCACGGTCGGTGCTCTTCTGAATTGTTATCAATCGTTCCACCCTTGGCAATATCTACACGGATAACTCGACGAGTACAGAATTCTCACCCCTTTGTTGTGAATTTGGAGACCTGTCAAACCCCTCTTGCTCAGGGATCTTTTTTCAATAGAACAGCTGAGCTCTGGAACTCCTTGCCAAAAGAGGTCTTTCCTGAGGCTTACAAACTTCGAAAAGTCAAAGTGAAGGGCTTCCCTTTCGTGTGAATCTGCATACATAAAAAATATGGTCAAAGTTGAAAATTGTAAAAAAAACATCTCCTTGACCAATGTATTTACAGCTTGTCCAATCCATCTTAGCACATCGCTGAGAACGCATATGCCCAGCAATCTTTGTGAAGTTCACTAATATACAAACACACCTATGATATGTAACTGTGTTGAAATTCATTCCTAGAAAGTGCTATTTGTTTCGCCATGGTCTACACTACCAGTCTGCAACTGGAAAAGTATCTGAGTTTGTGCCAAGATGGATTAGATGAGCTGTATATGTACGACCGATTTTTCATCTGTTTTGTTAAAAAGTGCTGACCCCTGCACTTTTCTCTTGTGCTGTCGCTGCTGTCGACTGGAATAACTCAATTTCGCTTTTTTACAGGCTCACCTGGAACGCACTAATCGAACTAATCCGAAGTACAGTTGCGGCTCGTATCGATCGAAAGGGGTTCCGCCGGTCCCTGAAGAACGCCGTCATTGTGGAGTGGTGGTGGAGAGAAGTCCCGGAGGCAATTCAGGACTCTGCATTCGGCCACATGAAATCGGACGAGGAAATGGGCCGCGATAAGCCCTCTGGCGCTGGCATCAATCATACGCACCACCAGAGTGAGTATTCCTTTTCTTCACATCCAAAAAGTGGAAAGAGTTTATCGTGCAACAAGTGCAAATTTCTCACGAGTTTGATACATTTGTGGCAAGAGCGCAAGCGAGTGCTGCTATCCAAACGAGTGAGAAATTGCATTTCTGCTCGTGTTACACACTATACTTTTCCTACCACACACTTTTTGCTAAAAATAAAATTTTATACTCTGAAACGTAATTTAATGTCAGTGACTCATTCTTAGCTTTATGGTGGCCAAGAGTAGCAAGAATATATCGACTATACAGTAAAGGCCTTTCTTGATTTGGATAGTTCTTCAAAATATGCTTAAATCAGAATTATCAGGAACACTTTTAGTTTTGTATCATCTCTTTCAATCCATAAACTGTTTTTATCCAGTTTCATATTTTTCTCTTGAAGTTGGGGGTAGTAAATTCAATGACAACAAATTTACTTTTTCTCTTAGTTCTGGAGGAGTATTTTCCATTTCAGAATTGTTGCTATCCATTTTAGTTCAATCTGATTTGAAAAACTATGGGAAAAGAATATTTCACAAACATTTTATGATTGACGTTTGATTTTGTGTATGATGTTTGTTGACATTCAAATGATTCGACAGATGTTGGTCCGTTGCCCAGCAATGTATGTATGTGGGTATTTTATATAGCTGTAGTGATGGAAAAATGTTGGCACATAAATGTCACTTCGTGGCACAGAAATGTCACTTGGCGGCACACTAATGTCAAATTTCAATTATTGTGAGAAATAATAATGTTTGCGATCGTAAAACTCTGTGTGAAAGCGTATTTTGCAGTGTGGTTGTAGAACAAAGTACTCTCTTGGGATGGGGTAAGATGCTTCTGGATTCTGCTTGTCGTCGATAGGTATATTAGATACTGAGAAAGAGAGAGCAGCATTGCTCACTGAGGTCGAAGGCTGAGATAAACTATTACTCGAGAGAGAATTGTTATTTTTTGCTGGGGTTTGTATATTATTTTATTCACGATCATTGGAAATAATTTCAGGTAATTAACAGTAAATGAACACCCCTATGAATAATTTCAATATATTTTATATTTCGAGTAGGTATTTTAAATAGACGAACCCAATTGAGCTCCATATAAATATCAATATTTGTGAACGCCATTCACCTACGTTGGGGTTGAAACATGTTATACATTTTGTCTTCGTTTTGATAAATGCGTCTGGAATACCAATTATATCTCAGATCTTAGTTGGCGCAAATGTATGATAAAAATAATGAACATAACTTGAAAATAACAAAAACAGGAAATAAAAAACAAATCAGTTGAGGTGATGTGATTGGATTTTCTTTTCAGAAAATAAAATATGAGTCCCTGTCACGCAAGAGTCATTGTGCCATCTATCATTATAAGGATGCCAAGTAGTGGCCTTTGTGAGCAGTCCTATCTTGATCGACGTGTGCGTAAAGCTAATGACGATGAGAGGCTACATTGTGTGCATACTTAGCTACATTTAGACCTTCATTTTGTTGCTGAGGAATGAGAAATCTGAAATTGAAATATCCGGAAATCCATGAAAGGACATTGATTTGGTACATTTTCTGTTCACTATGCAATTTTAACAGGATGGTTTGTCCTCGCCGTCTGACGTTTCTTCCATAATGAAGGCATTCAAATAATGTATTGAATTCAGTTGGCCAATGAGTTCAGGAATTGGAATGGGAAAGGTCCCAAAACGTATCGAAAATAACAGAGCAATGACCGCAATGCGTGCATTTCAAGATTGGTTCCAGTTGACCGACGAAAATGTCAACAATTTTTGAGCTTTCTATCCTCGAATATCTTGACCATAATGTCCAATATTTTCATGAAACTCTGAGAAAATTTGTTCGGGTTACTCCATTTTTCTATTGGGATCTTCGTGCAGGCCCTGTATGTCAAAAACTCATGCGCATCCTGTCGAGCGTAGCCATTGAAACAAGGGGTGAGTAATTGGATCTGGCATTTAAGTGAAGTGGTATCACCAACCGATGAATCTTTCAACCATAGTTCGTCACCTCAATGAACTAGAATTACTAGTACTGTTATCTTCCATATGAAGTCTTGCGCACTGATCTACACTGTTCATATACCATATGTTCTAATAGTTGCTGGTGGCTAGGCTATTACTTTGTTATTTTGTTGCAGCTTCTGTCACCAGATGTAGATTTCTCCACGTCAAATTTTGAATGTCAAGAAAAAGCCTTTTGCTCGAAGAAGAGGTCTTTAGCGATAAACTGCTTTCTAGTACTCTGAAGTAGGACGGCTTTTTGTTGATGAAACCCAATTATAAATTTGAGCAGTATAAAAAATAGATTTGAAAATATAAGTGAAGAAATTTTCATTGGAACAATTCATAACTCTGACCTCAACCATTGATATGATCAGATAAATGAACTACAGAAAAACAAACCCTATGAAAAACTACACAAGCAGACGAAACTATATGGTTCAGAACACAAGAATCCAATTCATCGCTACCTAGGTAACTATGAAATGAATAAAATGGTTACTTACGCTAACACACATCGAAATTGACATACCAAAGTTGGTTCTTTGTCTACCTTGCATGGCAGTGTCTTGAGCGACAACCATACCATATTTTGTCAGTTTTCTGATGGGAAAATATCCAAAACCAAAACAATACTCACGATAAATTTCTTTCCTTGAATCAACCGAATTTTGACCGTTGAATAAATTTTACCTCCTAATGGACGCCCCGACTAACGTCGAACCGAACTCTCGTTCCTCGAATAAGATTTATATACAGTGTTTGAAATTCATATGAGTTCCACTTTCAATACTTAGTATTACAGTGTTACCATTTTTCTTCAGCCCTCTTGAGACCTAAACTTGGGACCGTGTTCTTGATGGAATGCAGAGTGCTATTTTTTTTTTGAAATTGTTCGTTCCTTCAACCAGCTTACGAACGTCAACCCTCAGAAGTCTAATCTTGTGCGAGCAATGGATTAACTTGGACTTACCTTTTAACGTCCGATTACCCAGCACGGTGGCCTAGCGGGAATTTGAGCCCCGGTCTTCCGCTTGATAGGCGGATATGCTTCCCTCTACACTACCGAGACCACAATGCAATAGTTGCCATTGTAATTCTAATTGGAAATCACAACGGGGGTTTTCGGGTTATATTGAGATGAAGATTCAGTCAGCCAGTTCATCAGTTTTGCTCCAGATGGATATTTTTGCATAAAATTCTCGTATGGCGTCAATTGAAATTGTCATTTTTTTCAGTTGTGCATTGGAAAAAAATTATTAAAAAAAACGTTCATCAATCCAGAGTGTAGGATGTACGTTCGATAACAGTATATTCCCTAACAGAGCAAAAATTTGTTGGATTTGGCTTTTAGACAATTCAACAAAAGAAAAATATTATACAGCTCTCATGATGAACTTTTTGAAGCTGATATATTTCACTGATACAAAAATGCACCTTTCCGCCACTTTACAGTAATTCCAGCTTTTCAAAAAAAAAACAATGACTGCAATCGCCACGAAACTGAAACCATCTGTCATATATTGTTTGAGTGCCCTATCTATAGTGTCTTGAAACCCAGTTATGAATCTCTCGAGTCTTGGGAATCATTACTTTCCTCCTTAGACGCACTTTCTCCCGATAATGTCAAAATTATTCATAGTTTTGTATGGAATATTTTGAGGCTCAGGTCTCTCATACATAATGAATAATCTTCAGTTTTCTCTCTATATAGTTTTTTCTTCAAACGTCAAATAATGATGACATTACTTATCTAACTTGATCCTGTCAAAGTTTGATGTCTCCGCCGGCAGCAGTTTTTTTTTCCCATTTCTTTACGGCGGAGGGAAAAATCTTGTCATGGCAACAATATGAAACATGTCACAAAGCAACAATACAAATGTCATTAAGAACAATTGAACATCATTTTTATTTATAGTAATAATAAAAGTACAATTAGTTAATGAAGAATTTTCAAAATTGAAACCGTGCAAAAATGTTCCCGACTCTTGATACGCATTGGTAATTGTTGATGATACTGATGGTCGAGCACAACTTTCAGCAATCATTCCCGATGTTGGCGAATCATGAGGGTTTAAAATTTTTTGAGCATTATCGTTCTTATTTCTTATTGAATCCTCTGTATATTCTTCGGCAACCGTGCTTGATTTCCAGCCCCCATGTCGTTTGAGGCATTCTAGATTTCCGCCTCCATCAATTAAAAGTGTTGCTGAAGTTCGTCGTGAACAGTGGCCCGTGTATGCGCTTGCATCGTTTAAATTTAAATAACTAGCTAGTTTTTGGGCTACAGCGCTGATCGAATGTATTCCCATGACGCTTCGGTAACACTTTCCATTTTGGTACTTTATAGAAAATCGGGTTTCTGTGAAATTTTCAGGCCGCAGTGATGCATACTTTTTATACAGTTTAATGTAGTTTCGACCAATTATCGTAAAATATCTAATTTGTCGTGTTTTACTGTCTGGGATTTTGATAATTATTACATTTTCTTCATCCTCAATGTCCACAGTCTTAATTTTTACCAATTCGTCGCATCGACAGGCGCCGGTAATCCCAATTAACAAAACAATCTGAAATATTTTTATAATTTAGTAGAGTATACTACATGCTTTGCAATATAATTTTTTTCACCTTCAATCCTGAATACAACTTATCTGGCGCTTCAAACAAAAATTTATCAAACTCGTCTGTAGTGAAAACTTTAGACTTCTTTGCAGTATATCCTTCGCTTGTCTTTTTCAGAAAGGCACGTAATTTTAAAAATTTGCTTCTATCCACATTTTTTCTGATAACTAACTCGGATTTCATCATAGAGTATCGTGACCACATTGTAGAAGATTTCCATTTATTTACATTTTCCATTATATTAAAATATGCCAGTAAAACGTCTTCGGTAACTTGCCGAACTCCTCTTGTATTGCATCACTCTCGGAAGTGCTTGTACGCTAACCGATACTTTATTCCGGACTTGGAGGGCCCTAAACATGCTACTGCATCATTAGCCGCGGACTCAATTTCGTTTAGGTTTTCCATTTTCGCACTAAATTTGCGCTTGCTGTTGCAACAACAATAAGCTGTCTTCAATAACATAAAATAACTGTCAAACATCTGTAACCAGGGAGACGCAAATCCCACCGACGACTTAATTATTTTAATTTCTAACATCTAGACGACTTTGATAGTCACAGTTAATTTCGAGTAAAAATAGCGTATGAATTGTACTATTTATGGTTGAAAATTGCTACGTTTGAAGAAAAAATATTACGCCTCACTTCGTTCGGCGCGTAATATCGGGCGCGTCAAGAAAAGTCATGCTTCTCCGCCTCATAATGTAATATACTATTTCCTTAAGGATACGATATTGTGTTACTCCTTAGTTTTTTTCGTTCATTTGACTCTTGCTGTGGAACCATGTTTTATTATTATTATAGTCATGTAATCAATTTTATCAGCCATTACCAAACAGCTGTCAAATATGTTACGAACGGTTTGAAATAGTGGTAAAGGAGGTAGAATAAAAAATGTCCCTTTCATTATTGCAGAGTATCAAGAGATAAGGTAGAGCACGGAATCCTCAAAGAAACCAGATAATAGTTGAAAGGGCATATTTTCAATTCGGATAAGCTGCTCTTCTTTTCAATTCCAATCATCAAAGTGATTCCCGTGCCGGATCCGACGGAATAGAACTGCGAAGGATTCTTATTTCATTGAACGGCCAATTTCCAGTCCGATTCGTGAATTAATCAGATCGAAAAAAAAAGAACTTTCCGATACCTTAGCCATTTCCAGCGTCGGGCGATAATTTCAATAATTCAGCGAAGGTCGATGGAAACGCGTGAACTGATAGATATTCGTGAGGCAGAGAGATTGGAGATGAATCAATCATCAACCGCCCTAGGGCGAGATTGTGTCGAGGTTCGCTCGAAGTGTACCCCTCAATTACCCGAATTAGGGCAATAATTGAAATGGGGCCAGAATTTGATGAATTAGGTATGGAAATCGGACGAAAGTTTCGCCTCGTGACAGAAATTTTGATCTAGCGAATCGAGTTCGTGGAAAGTTTGTTTGGTTAATCTAGAGCTCATTCATCGAGTTTCAGAGGGTGTTAGGTGATTAATTCTACCAGGAACGGTTTGTAGGAGTCGCAAGCAATTTGCTTTATACAATGAACTTGCTTCAATGGAGTCTTCAGTTTTACTTGATAGGAAGACTCTCGTTTTCTCTCCTTTCTCACGGTATTTGGAGTATTCTGTGACAGTTCAGAAGGGATCAATTCATCAACAGTGGTAAAATGTGTTCTTACAGTCTTCTCATTAATTTTCTCCATCAAACAAGAACATGAGAGCTATTTATATGATGATTATGTCCTGAAATAAAAGGTAAGATATATTGATGGGTGTTCTCATGTTATTGATGTATGACAAGCTGAAGATGATGGTTAACATCTTCGATTGGAAATTTCTCCCTACAACTCTTGGTGTTCTATGAATATCAAGATGAATCTTGAGCGTTCGATTTCTATCAGGTATCAGAGAAAGGTGTTGGCACCGAAGGAAATCTTTACAATGGTGAATTTATTTCACAAATTTTTGTATTCACAGCAACCAGTGGATATCACTTTGATACCCCCTGAGACCGAGGTTGGAAGATGACCGTTCGAATAATATGGATAATCTTGAATTACAGGTCATTAATTTGTTGTAGATATTGGAAGTCAAAGCCTTAGAAGAGGTTGTTTTATATGAATTCTTCAGAGTAGTGAAAGACCCCACGATTTATTTCCGTGTGAAAATTAATGTAGATGAATGGGCAATAGTCCATTCCAAAAGAGAGAAACGCGAGAATTATGGAGAAAACATGCAGTTGGAAGATAATGGAGCCCAAGCGGGAATTTCGGGATTTACTAAAGCGCGGCAGATTGATATACAGGGTGATACCTTGTACCCGGTTAAGTACTTCCACCATATTTGAGCCATATATGTATGGCCGCCCTTCAAGGATAAAGAATCAGGTTAGTAAAAAAAATGATCATCTGAAATTCTCGAGCGCGTCAGATTTAGGTAGGGTGAGTTAGTTACATCCTGAAACGTGTGTCCACTAATCTGACAATTCGAGAGTGACCTAAAGAAGGAGGAGGGCAACAAAGTTGTGAAAAAAACGTAATATCGACATTCTAGAGCGTGGCTAATTTTTTTTTTTATTTCGAAGGGAATGATTCAAGAGAAATAATATAAAATATATAATCTGACTATTTCCACAAGGCGAAATAATAAAAAATCATCGATGAAGTTTAATACGTGTAGCTACGTGATGCCTATACTACCCTCTCCACGTTTCCATTTCTCTCTCACACTTTTTCTATCTATTGCTCTCTCACTCCGTCCTCACTCTGGTTTCTGTTGCTATGACAGATGATCACACAGACTCGTTCGTGGCATGATATTGTTTACAACGGATATCCAGCATTTTAAAAATTTTATTGCTCATAATTATTTTTTTCTAAATACAAGTATTCTACAAAAAAAAATTCAATTTTTGACAGAATAGGCGAATCCCTCCAAATAATCTTAAGACTATGAGACTACAACGCCTAGGGCGTGAAGAGAACCATATATATCTTAATCTGACGCGCTTGTGTACTTCAAAATGACGATTTTGTCTCTCATTCTAATAACGGCTGCGAGTTTGCGTCACATCCTAACCGTCAGATTATTTAATAAGAGCTTTTTTTAGGTTCACTTAACATCCCCTCAGAAAATCTGACATGCTCGAGAAAAAATATTTTTTTTCATTTTCAATCCTCACCTACGACCACCCCCATTATGGAAACAATCAGATAAACGTACGTAAGTTTTTAAAAATATGTAGGACATAGATTATATCAATATCTGACGCTCTCGATTATGTCCATGCAATAGTTTTTTTTACATTTTTGAAAATCGATAGCCGCTTCCACCACCCATGAAAAGGTATACATTATATAACATTTTTTCTTTTTTCATCCAAGCTTCGCAACCCAATAGATTTCTATGATGCTCGAGTAAATCCCGATTTAGCATCGTGGGATCCTCTACTAAATGAAAGAAGTGAAAAATGACTTCAATGAAAGTATCCTCAGTTGATACAAAGCCAATTTCATTCATCCAACATTTATATTCCTGACCGCCCTTTTCCTGGTTATATATTTCACAGCACAGTAATAGTCCCTACATTAGCCCATTGTGCCTGAGAAAAAAATTTGGTGTTATCTTTCTTTTTGCGAAATCCTTTCGACCCTGCTACGGCTATTGAGCTTTGTTTCATTTTCACTGTGGATCAGAGAACTCTGAGAACTAAACCCCACAAGAGACATTTGCGATAATTCATCAATTATCGCCCTAGGGGTGACCTTGTACCTGAGCTCACTCCAACTGTACTCCTTAATTAGCCAAATGAGAGCAGTAATTGAATTGGGACCGAAATTTGATAAATCAGATATGGAAATCGGACGAAAGTTTCGCCTCGAGATCGTCGAAAGTTTGTTTGGATTACAAGAGCACATTCATGGAGTTTCGGATGGTGTGGGAGAATTAATTTAACTAGAGATGGTTTGTAAAATTCACAAACAATTTTCGTGATGTAATGAACTCGCTTCAACGAAGTCTCTAAATATTCAGAAGACTCTTCTTCTCTTTTCATTCTCACAGTATCAGGAGTTTCTCGTGATAGTCTGAGAGATATCAATTCATCAACAGTAGTATTATGTGAATGATCTTCATTTAGTAGGAAATAATCCTAATATACATACATTGGTAAATTACAATTAAACACAATAAACGAATAAATGTAGATAACACACGTATACAAATAGCATAGTAATACAAAAAAACAAAATCACATGAATAATTGATAAAAACAGTTATGAACAGTTAAATTAAGGACAAGTATATTACCGATTAGATCTTATGTAATTTATAAGTACAGTTTTGAACTCCTTATTAGTTTTAGACTCTTCTATGTATATCGGTAGTTCATTATATTCTTTTATACCCTTATAAAATAAATATCTCATTGAGTTGGCCAGATTGTACTTGGGTAAGTGAAGTTGTTGTTCAGTATTTCCTCTAGTTTGATAGCTATGAACTTGAGATCTGAAGACAATAAATGAAGCAAAGTATCCTGGCATTAAATTATTCAAAATTTTGTAAATGAAGGTCATTGTTATTAGATACAGTCTCTGTGACACTGACAGCCATTGTAGAGAGTTCAACATGAAATTGATATTCGTACTACGGTTATATCTCAATATGATGCGAAGTCCTCGATTTTGTAATTTCTGTAAACTAGGAATTTTATTCAATTCAAACGAAAATAGGATACTTCCACAGAAATCAAAGTGAGGTTGATTAATTGTATTATAAACAGTTAACCTAGAATACAAAGAAAGATTTGATGAGACTCTGGTAAAAAAATATATCTTTTTTGATATTTTTTTATAAATGTAATTGAAATGTGCATTGAATGAAAGGGTGTTATCCAGCATAAATCCCAAGTACTTGAATTCGTTCACAAATGTGACTGTTTCACCATCTATTGTAAGGCTATATTGACTTGTATTCATATTCCTAATTTTATATGTCGTCGATAATATCATTGCCTTGGTTTTAGTTATATTCAGTTTGAGTTCATTACTTTTAAGATGACTGAATAGTCTTTAGTGAGTCGTTCATTTTATTAATGGCAATATCCAAATCACTATTTGAGACAGATAACAGAGTATCATCTGCAAAGAGATTGATGAAGTCACATGAATGAAAAAGATGTATATCATTGATATAAATTAGGAACAATACTGGCCCCAAGACACTACCTTGAGGTACACCAAAAGAATTTTCGAGTGGTTCAGAAGAACTTCGATTGATTTTAGTAACTTGTTTGCGATTAGTCAGGTAATTTGTGAACCAATCGAGCACTGTACCTACGATACCAGCAGCCTCTAATTTTCTCAGCAACTTTCTACGATCGATTGTTTCAAACGCTCTCTTCAAATCTAAGAACACTGCAACCACATACTCTCCCTCATCTATGCTTTCTTTCCATTTAGTGAGAGTGAGTTGTAAGGATGACTTGCAAGAATGGTGTTCCGGAAGCCAGATTGGTTTGCAAAGAAAAAATTGTTGGTGTTCAAGTATTCTAACAGCTGTTGATATACGGCCAGTTCAAGAAATTTTTCAAGAATTGGCAACATATTGATTGGTCGGAATTCCCAAGAATTCACAGTGTTAGAAACTTTTTGGATAGGTATAACGGTACTCGTTTTTAATTGTTCAGGAAAAACTCCATACTCTAAAGATAAATTAATAAAATACAACAAAACGTGCCCAACAACCCCGTAAATATTTTTCAAAAACTTTGCATCTTTAATATCGCCATTGGATTTATTTTTCATATTGTTGATGATTCTTGTAAGATCAGCTAGTTCTCTGAAACTGAGGAAAACTACCTTCCAATGTTACTACACTTTCCACCACATGATTGTCATCAATGCTGGAGAGAATATCTTCAATGCTCTCGATGAAAAAATTATTGAAACAATCTGCAATCTCATCATCATTTCTGACAATTTTTATTCGTCCTTCGCCATCTTTGAAATGTATACCGTTGTTGAAAACAGATGAAGTATTTCTATCATTAATAATTTTTTCAAGTTTTTTTCACATTAATATTGGATTTCTTTTATTCAAATCTATTTTTTCATAGAAGAACTGCCTCTTTTCAGTTTCAAGTAATTTAACGAACTCGTTTCGGATATTTTTAAAAAAGTTCCAATTTTCCTCTGACCTGTGATGTGATGAAATGGTTGAAGGTTTCACGGGCGAGGTTTTCAGTATCACTACTTTGGTTCGGGTTTGAAGCCGTCGTTTTTTGAAATATCTTCCTGGCGTTTCGCTGGCGCGAGTGGGTAGCTCCTTCAGAGACTCATTCGTCCTGAGTTAGACTCTGATGACTGTTAGTTAGTCAGAAGAAGCTAGCCACTCGTGCCAGCGAAACGTCAGGAAGAACTTTCAAAAAAACCGGCCTTCAAACCTGAACCAAAGCAGTGACACTGAGTGTTATTATGTATTCTTACAATCTCCTCGATACATTTTCTACATTAAACAGGAACTATTTTCCCAGTAACTGAATGAGAGTTAACCACATCCCAAAACAAATGGTAGAATCTGGATGCTCTCATGTTATTGCTGGGTACCAAACTGAAGCTATCAGTTAATACATTTCATTCTGACCTATTTTCTTTCTCGAACTCAATATCTCACGAAAGATGGATATGAATGTATTCTGTAATGCTGGAGCACAATTTCTATCGGTACAAAATTCCATGTATACTGAAATGTTGGTTGTTTCAGGTATCTTTATTGAGACCATTCATTGCCAGTTCAATTTCATTCTTTTTATTTTATTCTAACAACCTCCTCAAAATATTTAACACCGAAGAGTTTATGCACACTGATGATGTCGCCATAATCATGTTCGACACAAATTGATCATCACTTATTCTGATTGTTTATTCATTTGAAATGCAAACAAACAATGTTATGAGGTAATATTGTGGTGAACGAGAATGGTTATGACTTCCATTGTCTATGTTATTGACTCTATTGAAACCTGTTGCTAAGAACGGAAGAATTATAGTATATTACTTTATGAGGCGGAGAAGCATGACTTTTCTTGACGCACCCGATATTACGCGCCGAACGAAGTGAGGGCAAGTCAAGAAAAGTCGCTTCTTTGCCGAATGAAGTATACTATTTTTTCTTTAAACGTAGCAATTTTCAACCATAAATAGTACAATTCATACGCTATTTTTACTCGAAATCAACTGTGACAACTATCAAAGTCGTCTAGATGTTAGAAATTAAAATAATTAAGTCGTCGGTGGGATTTGCGTCTCCCTGGTTACAGTTGTTTGACAGTTATTTTATGTTATTAAAGACAGCTTATTGTTGCAACCGCAAGAGCAAATTTAGTGCGAAAATGGAAAACCTAAACGAAATTGAGTCCGCGGCTAATGATGCAGTAGCACGTTTGGGGCCCTCCAAGTCCGGAATAAAGTATCGGTTAGCGTCCAAGCACTTCCAAGAGTGGTGCGATACAAGAGGAGTACGGCAAGTTACCAAAGACGTTTTACTGGCATATTTTAATATAATGGAAAATGAAAATGAATGGAAATATTCTACAATGTGGTCACGATACTCTATGATAAAATCCGAGTTAGTTATTAGAAACAATGTGAATATTTTCAAAGTTACGTGCCTTTCTGAAAAAGACAAGCGAAGGATATACTGCAAAGAAGTCTAAAGTTTTCACTAAAGACGAGTTTGATAAATTTTTGTTTGGAGCGCCAGATAAGTTGTATTTAGGATTGAAGGTAAAAAAAATTATATTGCAAAGCATGTAGTATACTCTACTAAATTATAAAAATATTTCATATTGTTTTGTTAATTGGGGTTACCGGCGCCTGTCGATGCGACGAATTGGTAAAAATGAAGACTGTGGACATTGAGGATAAAGAAAATGCAATAATTATAGAAATCCTAGACAATAAAACACGACAAATTAGATCTTTTACGATAATTGGTCAAAGCTACATTAAACTGTATAAAAAGTATGCATCACTGCGGCCTGAAAATTTCACAGAAAACCGATTTTTTATAAAGTACCAAAATGGAAAGTGTTACCGAAGCGTCATGGGAATACATTTGATCAGCGCAGTAGCCCAAAAAGTAGCTAGTTAGTTAAATTTAAACGATGCAAACGCATACACGGGCCACTGTTTACGACGAACTTCAGCAACACTTTTAATTGATGGAGGCGGAAATCTAGAATGCCTCAAACGACATGGGGGCTGGAAATCGAGCACGGTTGCTGAAGGATATATAGAGGATTCAATAAGGAATGAGAACGATAATGCTCAAAAAATCTTAAACCCTCATGATTCGCCAACATCGGAAATGATTGCTGAAAGTTGTGCTCGACCATCAGTACCATCAACAATTACCAATGCGTATCAAGAGTCGGGAACATTTTTGCACGGTTTCAATTTTGAAAATGCTTCATTAACTAATTGTACTTTTGATATTACTATAAATAAAAATGATGTTTAATTGTTGATGACATTTGTATTGTTGCTTTGTGACATGTTTCATATTGTTGCCATGACAACATTTTTCCCTCCGCCGTAAAGAAATGGGAAAAAAAACTGCTGCCGGCGGAGACATCAAACTTTGACAGGATCAAGTTAGATAAGTAATGTCATCATTATTTGACGTTTGAAGAAAAAATATAAATCTCGTTCTCAGCGACAGGTTTAAATAGAGTTGATAATGTAGACAATAGAAGTCCGAACGATTCCCATTCAGCAAGGAACAATGTCAACCACATTTAAGCAAATGTACATTTAAGCCTGCAATGTTGCCTTGAATTATTCCTGTACGTATAGTTGCTGAGACGACAATCGAAAATTACACGAATTTGGTAAACTATTTGAAATGTAAAATAAATTATTCGAATCATTAGCACAATACGAATGTGTACTGGTCTTTTCCAGAAGATGGAAGTGACAGAATTTTGGAAAAAACATGCACCTGATAAACCTTAGTAAACAAGCCATTGACTAATATGGAAGAAGGGGTCCATCTTAAATATGTACTCCCCTGCCTTTATGGCAACGAAAGGCACTGGGTTATATAGAAATCACTTTTTCTTGCTCAGTACGTATACCGAGCATATGAAAATTGACTCAAATAGATATCAAACATAGGAATATCTGCACTAAGCAGAATAGAGAGCTATTTGTAGGAAAAATCTCACTCATCAAGATAATATTTCATAACAATCCTTAAAGATCTCGTTTCGGCCAGAAAAAATTGTTCCCTGAACTCTTCAGGAGGAAAATGGATGAATTACTCAATACCTTCAGTAAATTCTCCAGATATTTCCGGAATATTCAATTCGTGACAGGTCTGTCATCAGTTTCATATGAAAATTGAATCAAATAGATAGCGAACATAGGAATATCTACACAAAGCAGAATAGAGAGCTATTTGTCGAAAATATCTCACTCACCAGGATTATATTCCATCACAACCCATACAAGATCTTGTTTCGCTCAGCAATTTCCTGAACTGCCCTTGTATTTCATATCAAGCAGATTCAGTTTACTGATATGAGATGAACGCCATATCGGCTCCTATCCTCAACGTTAACAAAATAAGTTTTCAGTCGAACGCTTTCATATATAGAGACATTTTTCAGATGGATTTTTTCGGTATCAGATGAAGATAAATTGAAAGTTTCCACTTCAATCGTGTGATGAAGAGAAATAACTCTAGCCTTCCACAAGAAAATCGAAGGATATTTCATGTGGATGTCTCTTTTGATGAGATGGGTATGAGTGGTTCATTTATGAAATATTTTTCGGATGAACGGAGGTTGTGATGACCAGGGGTTCAGGTCTCAATGTAACCTCTACCCGAATCATGCTTTCCAAAGAATGGATGTTTTTGGGAAATTCGGAGTGATCCCACCAGAATCTCGAGTGGAGTGAAGATATGAAAATGGCCCTCGATGTTGGTCGGTGTCGAAGCATTTCAACTTATGCTCCATATTGAAAACTCGATTGGAAATGTATCATTATGGTCAGCATTCAGAACGACTATGAAATAAGTCTTCACTCAGTTTGAGAAAATTTTGATTGATAACAAAATATTTCGCACAATGAAATTCCCATCATTTTGATGGACTGTTATTATTCAGAAAAAAATGCAACCAGGACCGAGCAATTAGATGAACGATAGTATATTGTGCAACAAGTGCAGAAAATTGCTAATTTGTCACGAGTTCGAAAAAGTTGCGGCACGAGCTGCAACTCAAACGAGTGAGAAATTGCATTGCTGCTCGTGTTACATACTATACCCTTTCTACAACACACTCTCGCTGAAAATCATACTATGAGAAGGAATTGAATGTCAGTGACTCATTCTCAGTTTTATGGGGCCCAAGAGAATCAAATTGTCGATTCTAGCATTGAATATATTGATCATACAGTAGAGGTTTCTCATGATTTTGAATTATATTTTCAGAAACACTTTCAGTTTTGTATTTTTTTTTAAATTCATGAACTGGTTGTATGCAGTTCCATATTTTTCTCTCGAAGTCGAAGGTAGTAAAGTCAATGACGATGATTTGTTCTCTTAGTTCTGATGGAGTATTTTCAATTCCATAACTGTCGCTATCCATTTCAGTTCAATCTCATTTACAAAACTTTGGGTCAAGAATATTTCACAAGTATTTCATGCTTGACGGTTGTTGACTTTCAAATGATTAGACTGATGTTTCTCCGTTGCCTAGCAATGTATAGTGTTTATATGGGTATATAAATTTTGGCACAGATATGTCACTTTGTGGAACAGAAATGTCACTTTGTTACACTTATGTCAAATGCCAGTTATCGTTAGAAATAATCATTTTTGCGAACTTGAAACTATGCAAAAAAGCGTGTTCTGAAGTGTGGTTGTAGATAAAAACAAGTTGCGAACAGGAGAAGAATCTTGAATTGAAGCAAGACATAATTGAACACAAAGGAAAGATCGAAACTACTGAAAGACAGCAGAAACAAAAGGATAATATTTCCATGGCATATGTGAGGATGAGTTATCTACATCTGATGCATGAACGAAAGGAATTGAGTCATCAACAGAGCACGTAGTGCAATTTTTCCCTCTTTCTGACAGAACCTTCATTGAGGTTCTTTTCTCAGAACCATCAAACTAGCCTTACAACATTGCTGCTGTGGTTGAGTAGGTCTCTTGAGAAAAAATGCAAAGGTTATCTCATGAACTTCTTGCCTAGGGTTTTCCTTTCTCAATGTTGTAAGGTATGCATGTTTTTCAAGCAAAGGTTATGAATGATCTTCTGTCAGTTTGCTAGAAAGCCAATTCCATATCGCATTTGCTTTTGATGTACATATTCCATTAACGACGAGTATAGTATCTGGAAGCAAGTTAAGATTGGAACTCTTGGTGCGGAAGCAAAAATTTTCAACATAAATTGATCAGATCAGATTGATATCACTCATACTCTATTATATAGTCAAATCATCCGAAAATACTATGAAAGTTCTCTCAACATTTAAATGAACCAATGAGTTGAAGTACACATAAAATGATATGAAACCAAGCATCAAGCTCTGGTTTCCTCTGGTATAACGATTGGGATCTGACACAGTATAGTCTGACATCTGAACCTATAGCTTCTGCAATAGTGGCATATAACATTGTGATAAATTGTATAGTGTTGTGTGAGAAATAAATGAATGAGCCAACTCCAACCTGATTTTTTTGAGACTAGTGGGTAATTATTCATTTTCTGAAATTTACTTGGAGTAATGAATGATATTTTGTTTCGAAACTTATACCAAGAAACGGAAAAATTATTTTTGTCTTTCTGGTCCTATACAGAGTATTTTCAAGGATTTCATTATATGTTGATGATATGGATAAAATCAATTGATCATTATTTTGAGTCTTCTGAACTGGATCGATAAATCGAAGGAGAAAAGCTAGGAGTAGAACGTCCATTACGTGGAATTTTGTAATTGGTTACCAAAGCGCCAGTTGGGTACATGAAAATGTTCTTTATATGGCGTTCATTTTCCACAAATCTCTTTCACCCCACGTTCACCGCTTTTTATTCCTTCCACGTTTCTGGCAATTACCGGTTTCTCAAATGACATTTTCCGTAATTGAAAGTCTTCTGAATGCAAGAGTTTCCGAGGATAACTCACATACAAAAAACCGGTTCGAGGCAAGATTAACCGCCTAATGCACGGGAATCTCATTCGGAAACAACTTTCAAAGTAAATTAAGGGTCTGCGCCTTGGGTGATGCATTCCTTTCGCAAATGAAATATTTTCGTGTTTTATGTATTTCAAAGAGTATCGCGTACTTCAAAGGCTGACGGAAACATTAGTCCAGTCTGAGGTGGCTATATACTGGTGTTTTCACTCCATATAAAAGATTGTCAGCAACTCAGACGACCGATCTGGCCTACTTGATCAAGAATTGATGACGTAGACCGTAGTAATGACTCAAAAAATTCGCCAGGTATCTTCACTCTCGCAGTTGAGATGACAGTCATGTGCACGTCCTGTGTTGCCAAGTGGCTATGTCGTTGCGAATTTTGGTCGATGTTCTGAAAAAATCAGTTGATTGTTGATATTTTCATTCGAACAATATGATATTGTGATCTCAATTCAAAAGCTCGGTTCAGGAGTAGTATCACAATTTAGCCGAATATTATTCACGTTGATGCGTGTGAGCGAATAGGAATGACAATTGTGATCACATTTCATGGATATGTGAAGTGAGAAAATGCCATTTTTTCTAGTGATTAAAATCATTATTATTTCTTATAATCTTCTGAGTTGAACTGAAGATATCCAAAGCACATATCACTGCATTTATAGAATATTCAGAACGCGTGCCCACTCTAGAATTTTGTTGGCAACAAACTTCTCTTGTGTTTTTTAGGATCACTACAAAATTCTTGAACGGTTTATTGAATATATTAGGACGTGAGATTATTGTTTGAGGTAGGTCATTGAAGATGAAGTTTGTTTTCATCAAACATCATATTGATCTCGCGTTCCTTTCTCTGTTCTAACCAAAAGTGTTCTGTATTGGAAACAACGTGTTCCATGGATCGAGTGATCTCACAAATTCCTAGGAATTTCAACCACACGCAGTACCTTAAGGCGTTATTTTGAACAACTACACCCTGTCTACAGGTTCGTCTGGAACAATATCGCAACACTGAAAGCACCAGTATATAGCCATCTTACTTCCAACTATTCCTGTGGAAATATCTTTATGATTCTTCTGTATCATCAATGAGCGAATGGGCATTATATTGAGAAATTCCTTTCTATCTCACAGAGAATATCGACTGGACTATACCTAAAAATCCGTGAAAATACAAAACTTTCTCGTACAGAATTCACATTTTTTTCTCTAAATGGTTAGTCGAATACAAATTCGATTCCCTTCATTTTCTCTTCTGAATATTGTATAAGTTTTTTTCGGACGCTTTTAGCGAGAGGAACTTTTCTAATTAGTGATATTGTATCTCGTCTTTTCCGACGTATTTCAAATAATTTAATTTCGAGAGCACGCGTTTGGAATCCAAAATGGGCTACAAATAAAATGGAAGTAATACCAAACTAGAGTTATTCCAGGCAAAATAGACATTTCAGCTTGCAAAATGTCGCATATAGTCATCAAAATTACATTTATTAGAAATTGAATATCAAAGGTAGCTGCTGATCCTTCCGTGAGTGCTTGTGAAAATTGAGCCCACACTTTTTTGTCACAATCCCGAGATATCGTGATTTCGAAAGAAGAGAAAGTCGTATCATAGATAACATATACACATATCCGCACCAAGTGTCTCTGGTAACAGATCAATAGGTAAGAAGATCGACCGATGAGGGCGCTAGTGGTGGTCAAACTATATCCACCATTTTGAAATAGTTACCTCGTTTACATTTATGAAATAACGCGCTAAACAGTCATCAGTTGCCTCGCTAGACAAGATTTTGGTGGTTTTATTGCTATATTTTCAGCGTACGAAATTTTTCTCGTGAAGGTTAATATAAGTGTGTTCATGATGATCTGAATAGCCACACAATACTATTCATTGGGGGTGAACATAGATGCATTGTGTTTCAAAATATAGTAATATTTGTTCCAGGACATTTTTTAGTTTTAGTGTAGTGTTAGTGAACCAAAGAAGCTTTTATTGCATGGATGATATAATGCGCCATAACTTCGCCTAAAAAAAGACAAACAGACTCACCAGGTAACAAGAAATCATCTCTTTTGAAATGCAAGGAACACACTGAAGCCGTTCTCGGCTCTAGATGGTGATTTATGCAGTTTCAGTTTAATTTTCCAAGCCCTGTACCTGTCTATTTTCTTTTTCGATCCACTCTCCGTAATATTTTCCACCAATGATGTATTTTTCTTTGGAAACATGTGGAAAGACAACTTTGGATTTCGGTTCCTAGAGTTGCGACTACTTGGCACCAAACACTTTATACGGCTCACTGAGCGATCTGCATCCATGATTGTTTGATATTATTAATAAAAAAAAACACAACTCCAGATGAGATTTCCTAAATAAACACCAAAGAACTCAATAAATTCAAACATAAAAAATGGAAGCCGTTTGTTTGTCAAATTATAGCAGTGCGTTATATTTCCGCCAGACGTCGCATAAAATTATGAACTTTCCAATGGGGAAGATGACCCAAAGCTTTTAGTAGGTGGCAGCACGACTGCATGTGCCTAACGAGTGATTTTGCAGGTTATGTTTTATCTTTATTTTAATGAATATTTTCAAAAGATACTTAAGAATCATAAGAATGTTTTCTCCAACCGATAGATATGGATGTTGGTCTGTACCAGAACTGAAAAGTTTGTTGAGGGAACGAACGTGGTGGATCCCTCAAAGGAAAAAAAAGATCTGAGTGAAAGGTAAAAAATTCAAACTGATTACAGAGGTGTTTCGTTAAAAATCATCATAATAACCAGCCCTGCTACGTTATTTTGTAAGTGACTGGAGCATAATCTAGAATGTTCAGAAGCCTGAAAGCTCTTTCTTTTCAGGGCTACTTCCCACTGCTTTTTCAGTTTTGTTCTTTTGGAAATAAATGCGTACCTACATTTTTACATCCGAATGCACTACATGAGACCATTTTATGTCGATTTCAAATCTTTATATTCTTAATTATTGCAAAGAAGGAACGTTTAATGTTTTGAATTGTTGTCATTTGACTTGAGAGGCTGTCAAAGGTACATGCAGTGGTGGCGCTCCTAGTGGTAGAATTTTGCAGCCGTCATCCCCATTGTACGAGGCTCTATCAATAAGTCCGTGACTTTTTGAATTTCCCGCCTCTCAATTGAAATGACAACACTGCTTCTGTCAACAGGCAACTGTAAGTTGACTTTTGTACGAATTTGAACGAGCTGCGTCACTTGGTTTGTGTTCGACAGCCGCTGATAGCTGACTACCGTGCGTTTCCAGAACAAAATGGAAAAAAGTTAATTTCGTGTGCTTTTCGATGGATGTAAAGGGGACTCTGCACCGTCCATTTCCATAGTAAAGAAGTGGTTTACTGAATTTTAATGTGGTCGTACAAGCACGGAAGATGCTGCAGAAAGTTAGAGAGATTGTGGAACCATACTCATCTCACATGGCTCAGTGGAATATATCAACAAATGTAGCAGTACGGAAAATTCAAAGTGCATTTTGGTTTCCCAGGAGGTTTGAAAAGTTTCCCTAATGATTGAATGACTAAATGAGTTCCATGTTATTTTATATATTAACTGTGATGTGAAAGGCTAAGTTGTGTTTAACCAAAAATAATACAAAATTGAAAATCTCTCATCGATTTCGAGACCAAGTTTTCATCAAGTTCGGATAGGAGAACGAACAACTCAAAATATTGCAATAAATGTTACTTAACTGACCTGTTTCGGTTTTATAATTAACTGTATTTGGTTTTTTGTTAATGTGGCACATTTCAAGGAACAACCTGGTTTTCTGGTTACTGACTCTGTCTAGGATTTTTACATTTGAATGATCAAATTGATGGCCGGTTTTTTGGGAGTGGTCGACTGCTGCACAA